>JAEAOA010001901.1:285000-357500 GCA_016746295.1 Potamilus streckersoni | reverse complement strand
CAGTTTCGTATTTTGCATAGGTTAGATTTTAACTAAAAAAGAATTACCCAGGTTTTCCTCATTAGTTATCCTGGCCATTTAAAAAAAACCCTTGTGTATCGTATTTTTAAAAGAACTTGGGTGTAATATGGATGATATATTATACAGCTTGGCCTTAATTGAGATGTGAATCTATAAAAGAACTGCTAGCTCCGCTTCGTCATTTTCACTTTCTGGACTTCAAGATTCGCAAAAGCTGGACATTATTCAACTCGTTTTTTAAATTCAATAGTAAATCATTACCCTTTTTAGATCCTCTATATATTAAATTAAAAAAAATATTGGACACATTTTTATATTTGTTTTTCAAGTCAAAGTCATGTATTAATATCTATATAACGTCATAAGTGACGTCATAACTGTCATAGACGCAGTGAAAAGTATCTAGGATGAATTTGAAAGTAGCTTTATTTCACTATTCTGAGATTTCGTTACAAAAATAAGAATTTTATATTCGTTGCTTCCAACAGAAACTTTTATAACTAGGTGGTATTTTATATTTTTATTGAATCGAAAATAAGAAACTTTTAAAACTAGGTGGTATTTTATATTACTATTGAATCGACTGATAGCTCGACAACGACCTCTTACAATTTAGTTACGCGACAAATAGAAATTGAGAATTTAAAGCAGTAAAAAGAACTTACTTCAAATTTTTGTTTGTAATAAATACGTTATCTCTCCATCGTTAAAAATATATGCATGAGATATAACGATTGCTTATATCATTCATTAACGAACACTTGGCAATTCTTGCAGATACAAATCGTTGTACATGTATTTAGATTTCACTCTTAATTTATGGACCACACTAGATCTTATACTAGGCTGTGGTTTATGCTTTACAAAGCGAAAAAAATATGATCAGGTTGATTTATCAGCCTCCCTAACCTTATGAAGACATATTTACTTACAGTTCGTAAAGTTATTTATTATAGCAAATTAAAATCTTGATGACATTTTAAAACTGATTTATGTCTGAATCGGCGGAAGAAGTATAGGAAAGTAAATTAGTATGCAGCTGCATCATGGGTTTAAAAAATGATTCGATTGGAAAATGGTCCAATGTGGATTTTTAAATTTCAACTTTGATCCATAACTAATCAATTTAGTGGTGGAGAACTTAATTACGTTGAAGTCCGAGAACACTAGACTCGAATGGACGCAAAGCCAGTATGTACAATAAGGGTCAGTCAATATTTAATGTAGGAGATGTTGGGTTGTGTGCTGTAAATTGTACTAAGCACAAATTTTGACCCTGGTGGTAACTATGCAATAATGAATATCAGTATGAAATAAACCAGTTAGTTTATTCCCACTCTTTGGCCGATATAATGATAATTCTGATTTGTGCGCAATGATGAAACAGAAAATGTATGATTTTTCAAACTTTACGAAAAATAATTGTTGTGACTGAAAATTAGAATTATACTCTGCAACATAATAAATAATTTTGTGAGTTTTAATTTTCCTCATGCCATAAAATGATTTTTGAATTTTATTGAAGAAAAAAAAGTGACACTTGCATCAAATATCATGAAAGTGGAAGTATATAAAGTCGCTGCGAACTTATCCCAAGAACCAGCGGGATTAGATAACATTATTTTTATATCTGACAACTTATATTTAGGACGCATCCATTATATTTATATCTGGCAACATAACTCGATATAGTTAGGACACAGCCATTGTACATTGATATAGAGATTATCAATCTTCAATTGTTGTTAAGCGTAAATTACCTTGACCAGCTCAAATGCTTAAACATAGTTGCAGACTGAATGTCAAATTTGGAATTTAATAGGATTCAAGATGTTCTTTGGAAATATTTGCTGATAATTTTTTACTATACTTATTTTCCTAGATTACATAATTGTAAAGATAAAGAGCAGAGCTATTTTGACAGAATCCAGATTGTGTGCAACGTGGATATGCTTTTATTTATGCCGAGGAAAACGTATTATGTGTTCCTGAAAGAGTTTTAAAACAATAGGAAGTTTATATATTAGTGGATGATGATAACCCTGACTCGATCTTAAACCGCACATAAATCGGAAGAGTTTTTTTATATTTGTAAGCGACAAGAGATCCATCCATGTGATAATGTTTGAGCTGATAACTTCATTATTTCAGAACTTATTCAACCAGTCCCTGTAACTTTGGCGGTATCCAGTTCCATCTGGTATTTATCAGACTCTTTTATACTAGAAATAGACTCTACACAGGACCGTATCTACTTCTGAAAAAATTCAATCAATTTATCCAATTTATCAAGGTTAAAGTGTTTCGAATCAGCAGGCGGCAAGTTAGTGGCAAAATTTTGCCTGGAAAATGTTAAGTTTTATATTACTTTTAGCATTCGTAAGAGGTCATCAAACAATTTAAGTTGCTTGTAAACGTACAGACGCTGTCATTTTATTCATATTTTTCAGTTCATGTAGTTAGCTTCATTTGTTTTCTTATGGAAGTAATATTCAAACTTTATATTGAAGATATTCGGCAATATATATTTTAGCGATCTTGTATGCTTTTGGTGCTTTGATTAAGTTTGGAGCAAATTTGTCAGGAACTTGAAGGTAGCATGTACAGTAGCAGACAACATTTGAAGATCGTCACCGTGTAAATTAAGCACAGGGAAGGACACATTTAGTTCTGATTGGCATAACCTTGTAAAGTAAATACAAGAAAAGGTTGCACTGATCTCGATTTGTTATCACTGTGTAAAATAAGTACAGGGAACATATGTTGTATTTGTCTCAGGTTTTTATCACTGTAAAGTAAGTACAGGGAAGGTTGCATTTAGCTCAGATTGTTATAACTGTGTAAGTTAAGTACAGGGAAGGTTTCATTTTGCTTAGATTATCACTATGTAAAGTAAATACTGGGAATGTTGCATACAGATCAGATTGTTATCACTTTGTCAATAAATTACAGAGAAGGGGGCATTTAGCTCAGACTGTTAACACTGTGTCAAGTAAGTACGGGGAAGGCTGCATTAAGCTGAGATTTAAACATTTTCGTACTGAATCTATCGCTCTATAATTTTGAGATGTTTAATATTAAAACAAATGCGCAACGCAATAAAACAGGATACTTATCACTTTCGAAGGATGGTGTCACTATAATTTTTCATGAATGTTTTCAGTATTACGTACAGACACATCAACGGTCATAATGCTATTACGGGTCTTTATTATTTGACTTTAAGAAATCAAATAATTTTTACCATTTTATTTACAGCAATTCGTGTGATATATGTCAAATCTACCATGATCATAATTTCAGTGTTAGTATTCCGTGTTTAAAGTAATCCAGGTAGTTAAATTGTTTGATGGTTTGTAAAAAGTACATAAATGAAAAGATTTTTGCATGAGCAAGTCAGACGGACAGAAGTTCAGATACTTTCAGGTCATACTTTGCTGATATTTAACTTCTCTAGAAATTTACAAAAACAACATATCATATATATTATTTGACCATTAAACTTTAATTGGAAACCGCCAACCGAGTGTTCAAGTCCAGTTTGCTCAGATTTGAAAAGTGTTTTTTCTCTCTCCTATTTTTAACATATTTCAACACAAGAGATATTAAAATGGTTGTTGGTGACAGGTGAATTAATTGGTTTTATTTCATTGCTGTCATTAGTGGAAATAGTTAAACTAGTTTCATTCTACAAAATATGCTGAATAGTCGAGATTTGATTCTGTATTACTTTCATTCAAATCGGAGAGATGACTGAGGTCAACATTAACTCTATTATTCAGTTTTTTTTTTAATAGCAATATTAGCTATATTATCCAGGTTGTTATTTTTACCACTGTGGAAAAACCCAAAGCAATAATTCGTATTGGTGTTACATCTAGGCTATAAAGAGACGTCGATATTGCATTTATTTTACTCTTGGCTTGACATTTTTACATAAGTATTTTATAAGTACAGATTTGCTTGAATTAGCATTTTGAAATAACTGCACCACCTGTATTCAAAATGTGAACCTTTGTATTAGCAAAGAATCAGAATTTCGTTCATTGCAATGCCACGTATGGTCCTCGTACCACAGTTTGAGAACCTCTTTTTCTCCATGATGGATAACGTCTTTCTTTACATCCCCATATATTTCTAAAGCTGTCAAATTTAGTGTAACCCAAATTAATTTGTCCCAACATCCGATTTGATTATCCGAACATTTCCAGTTTTACTGTGGGTGAGTGATACTATGTGATTGAAATTTATTGAAATTCATCCAGCATAAAATAAACCGAGATGAACGGAAACAATGAAAAATGTAATGTATCCCAGTCTGGAAGTTTGGAGTTTAGAAAATTGGAACTTAATTGTATACATAAAATCAGAAACTGCAAAACACCAGTATTATTGTGACAATTTCACAATTAAATAAGTAAACAAAAGAAAGAGAAAAAAAAACAAACAAAAGAAACACAAGACAGAAACTCACAAATCACAAATTACACGCTGGTAAAAGCATTTCTGTTATATTAGCTTGGATGTATTAAAGTTTGTGAACTAGAAATGATAATGACATTATCCAAATGTTAAATAAAAAATAATTTACCTTATCTCATTTGTTTTGGAGTTGATATATGTACTTTTGTAGAATCCAACGATCGCTCTTGTTAAAGACCCATCGAACTGCAATTTTAAGAAAACGGTGCCAGGCTGAATTATGTTCATCGCTTCTACAATCCAGAATTGATTTGCCGCATAGGCAAACGTGCGATTCACCGGAATCCTCTCCTGATTTTTATCCACAAGAGTAGTGTTTGTAATGTTCAAGTAATTAAAGTGAATCAACACATGTTTTGTCGGCCGTGTGATATTGAGCTCTACTGTTTCATTTCCATAGAACCATCCGCTGTTATTGTAAAAGTCTGGGAACAACGTAATGTCGTAATGGACAGCCTGAATATGTTCTGGAAGACGTAAATTCATCCATGGAGCGTCGTCCAACGATGGCTGAGCAATTGTTGTTTTTGCTGTTGTTGTCGTGGTGGTGGTGGTGGTACGATCATCATCTTTAATAGCTGAGGAGTCGCCAGCATTGTCCTTTTTAGAATTGGTACATTTGACGTCGGTAAAATACCAGACCAGGCTTCCTACTATCACTGGCACTGCGATGAAAAGGAAACCACACAGGTAAATGGTCCTTTTACCGAGCTGTACATATTTCTTTGGTTGGTCTATCATATCCATTCGCTGCATGACGTCCTTTGATTCTTACCAAGGTTTAAATTTTAAAACTTTGGTTACGTTTGGAATTGAGAAATGTCACTATATATTGATATTTTTAGACACCTGCAATTTAATGTTTTGTTGTTAAATATGATTTTATAAACTCACCCAATTACCTAGTATGAACCGAAATGAGTATTAATGTGCATACTATGATCGGGTCAACTTTTCTGAAATGAAAATAACTGCAGAGATAACTGCTTTTGAATGTCTGGTTAATACAAATTTCAGTTTCTTGCAGGAGAACCAAAGTGCTAAGAGACAATGGCCAGATAAAAATACCAATATCAAACACAAATCAGACAAAATCTGTATATAGAATTGAGCATCTTTACACGGTAGGTTTCACGAGCCAACTGCAGTGTATCAGATGGTAGGAACAGAAATTGTTGGATTTATCTACACTGGCAGTTTGAGGAGACGATCTCTTGTATTATTCACCAATAAATTCATCCTCACCTTGCAAGAACAAACACTCTAGACTGTAGGGTTGTAAATCTTTCAGATAAGGAGGAGAAGGCGCTTCACCACTGCAAGAAAAGAATAACAATATTAAACACGTGCCTTAACTGACCGATCGTTGGCATGTCTGGCTTGATAACACTAGTAGGGTTCAATGATTTTAGTAAAAGTGGAGAGTAAACAAACCACATGCAATTTTTGAGCATTAAGTTTGGTGCAGGATATTAATGTACGATCTACTAGCAAGAGGGCGAGTTATTTAAAGTGGGAGAATCGAAATATATATAATTTTGTACTGTAAAAGACTGACAAAGTAGTTATATCGTACAGTTTTACCATCACTCTTATCATAGGAGATACAGCGCATCACCGTTGTCTCACATAAACGTGAACTGACAGCTCATCAGTTAACATGATTATGTCAACAAGGAGGTGACTAAAGCAGCTAAGGTTAGCTAAAAATGAAACGCATTTGATTAGTATGATGTAACCAACATGTGGAGGATATTTTTGTTGACGACTGATAAGAGGGATATCAATTTTGCGGAGAGAATGTAAGCAAAACATGAAAGTCCGACCATCTGTCCATAAATCTTGCCTTTCAAATTCCTAGGTTATACATTTGCGGATTGGAGGCAGTGGTGGTAAGAATTAGATTAAACAATTTTGGGCGCATCTACAGATATGCAATTATCATATTTGTGACATTTCTTACGATCACTAGTAGTTAATATATAGAGAGAACTGGCTCATAATGCAGTTAAAATACTACTAGACCCTTATTAAGCATGGATCTCACCCATGTTTAAATAAAATACATTTATAAATTTTACGAAAGTCATATCCTTGCTTTCTCATTAGATTTACTCTTACGATTATTGGACCTATCAGCCTTGAATACTACACAAATGTTTACACTAACTAGATATGCCATGCAAGAATATTACACAACACTTTAAACTAGACCAGTTAGGCTTCAATATTAACCAAGAAAGTTAAAATACTAGATCATCAGGCTTGAATACTACAGAAAAAGTTACAAACTAATTAGACCAGTCATGCATCAGTGTTCACAAAAATTACTCTAATTACACCAGTTTGGCTTGACTATTAAAACGAAGCCAGTTTTATTAGACCAGCTGGGCTTGAATATTTCCCACAGATTAAGACTAACTAGATCAACCAGACTCTGATGTTTCACAAAACTTAAGACTAACTAGACCAGCTAGTCTTGAATATTGAAAATAAATTAAGACTTACTAGACTAGTCAGAATATTAAGGCACTTACTGAACACAAAAATAATAAATGAAATATTGCATATAATGGAACGAAGCTAAGCTATATTAAAGAGTAAATATTTTAGGAAAGCGATGGATGGGGGTGCTTGTTAAGTACTATTTTCATCAAATTACACACTTTCTAGAGTGGACAACATTGGTCTTAAATAATGATATGTTGTTGTTGTTGTTTGGCTTAACGCCATTTTTCAGCACACGATAGGCTATTCATGGCGGCCAGTATTAATGGTGGAGGAAGAAACCGGGAAATCACCGGAAAGAACCACCGACCCACGAGAAGCTACTGGCAAGCTTTCTCACATATCCACATTCAATAATGATATGTGTATGTGTTTTGTGTGATTTGAATTTTTAACGTAGCTTTAAAAAAAAGTTCTCTCATATCGTTACGATGTCTTCTGTGTGGCAGTTTATAGTAATGTGCAATACTGAGGCATCAAATCGCAGACAGGTAGTAGCATCATGTCCCACTAAGTCACGTTATCCTGACACGAGGCAGACTAGTCCAAACACTGATTTTTTAATGCTGGGTTCCTAAAGAGCCGGCTGTTAGTACCAATTTTATAAGTGTTTAGCACGACTCGGCCGGGGATCGAACACGCGACCTCCTGCATCCGAGGCAGATGCTCTAACCATTTTGGTCACCTAACAGTTTTGTAGTTTACTAATTAACAACACAGCATTATTTTGACTTCCCGACTATATTATATAAGACAGATAAAGTCATGTAATATATGAAGTTATATCATAACACGATATCAAAGCATGAGTTCGAGACTAATTTGGTATCACAGTAAACAGAACCAATAAATTAATACATATAGCTCGTATAATAGTGACAAGGAACATACATTCTTTATTATTTATTCTATTCAAGAAAGAGACAGGAGTTTAAAGTCATTTTTAAGCAGAAGGAAATAGTACATAAGTTTTTCAATTTCGGATCACCATCCTCCAAAACGAAGCTTAACAACTTTTTCCTCAATGTTTTTTTAGTGTAAACTGAACATGCGTTAACAACGACGTCATAACATCCACTGACACGCCAAAAGGATGTGAGTGACAGTTTCATCCAAGTATGTATCATCAAAAGTTGGAAAACTTGTCTAATCACTTTGAAAAAACCATCAAACTATCAAAATGATTCAGTCTCTGTCGTAACAAGCTCCATTGGAGCTTCTCATATATTATTTAGACTGGACTCAAAAAGAAACGTTCAGTCCTAGCATTTATAAATTTACATACAATCTAAATCTGCAATGTGGTTAACATTTACATTGATTTAGGCTTGAAAATGGGTTGGCTTGTTGGTGGCTACCTGTCACAGTTAGACTAGCATTGGAGAACAAATGCGTAAATTGGGATGCAAATGAGCAACCGTTTTCGCTTACGTAATTAGATGTGTTTGGTACAGTGGTAATATCTAAAAATCTAGATGGTTGAGGGCTAATGAAAGGTATGTTAATTTGTTTTAGTACTAGTGAACTATAAAGATAAATAAGGTACATACTGATTCCTTTAGCCGCCTTGTCTCAGGAAAATGTTCAACATAGCTCTTTCCTGTGTAAAGAGAGGGGTTGGTGGTAGTATCAGTTCAGTATAAAAGCCACCATTTGTATAAAGAATTAACATTAATGCCTCAGTTAAAATCTTACAAGCATTCTTTCAACAGAAACGATTAATTAATTTTTATTTTGTTCTTTAATGTAATGTTATTATCATTTTTCTGCAATAGGTCATCGTCAGATGAAAATTTGCCATAAGAACTGTCCAGTGAGACCTTAAGTGTAAGAAAATCCGGATCACGACTAGACCCTTAGCGTCTGGAAATGATTCGGATTTTCTGATGTCGAGATTTCAGCGTCATCGAACAATCAAGATCGCTTTAGTGTGATGTTGAAAGAGATGCATAAATGTGAAGACCCTCCTCCCCAAACAAAAAACACGGATAATGTTTATATCATATTCCGGAATCTATATTCAATCATCGAGTAACAATAAAGACAAACCAAACAAAAATTATATAGATACGGTCATTGGATTGATAAATATCCAGTACAAATAAAGGAACTTAACAAATTTGAAAATTAATTTGGGGCATTTTGAAATAATTATGAGAAGATCAAATCTTCCAGCATCAAACCCGTTAGATCAAGTAAAATAGAGAGGAACTGATATATTAACGTGTAAATGATATTTAAATATAGTTGTTCTAATGACTACGAGATTGAAGAGATAACTATGTTGGAATACGTATGCATCAACGACGAAAATATGTCGGCAAAATACGTTTGCAACTGCTTTCAATGCTCTATAAGAGATGATCAGAGCAAGAAAGACCATGCTATAATGTAAATGTAAATTGTTCGATATATTTAAAACCTGGTGAAGGTAAAGATGTAAATTTGAACCCAAGATGATATCAGCATTTCTTAAAGGTTAAGAATGTTCAATGTCAGGCTCAAGGCAAGATTAAGATGTTCCATTTTTCAAGAAAAATCAGCTTCTTGATGAAGAAAACTAACATTTAATTAATATTTCGACTCTGTCTATGGTTGAAAATGATTTATTTGTAAACATACATGAAGATCTTTATGCTCTTGACACAATAATATGTTGCTATCTTTCAACGTTAAAACTTGCTTTCTACCTAAGGCGTTAGAGTATTTGTTATTTAAAGATGTGCAGGAGTTTCATGTTTGCTGCATTCTTTGCGCTTTCTTTTCGGATCTATTCGCAAACTTGATCATATTTGCGCTTTATATTTATACACTTTGTTCTATGTGCACGAGTTCAGTGTGCATATTATACGAAACTGATCTTGTTTTGTTTGCTCAAATTTCTGACGAAGTAAACGTATTTATCTTAATTATACATAATAATGTTTCTTGTTGTATGATTTCATGTACATACACATCTGTTTGTCCTACTACTGCGTCAATGTGGGATACGCAACAATGTTCTTTGATTTACAACTTTATATTGAAGTTAATTGCATTTATTTATTCTCTCAGTACCGGATTTGAACTATAAAAAGACGCAGTACAATTTGATGCATAGCCACGTACTTATATAGAGTCTTAGGCTTGGAATGCTTTCATCCTTGCTTTAGAAAAATACGCAAGGCATTCGTTGTGATAACATTGTCAACTAGTAGGCGAACTTCACGTCACCATGACTTCAGAGAAAATGACCTTCCCAATACTAATATATGTTTTCATAATAAATCAGATCTCGCCTCCAATCTTTTTGAATACGTATGATAATGCTTTTTCGATTAGTAACAAAGAAAAAAAGAATATATATATATATATATATATATATATATATATATATATATATATATATATATATATATATATATATATATATATATATATATATAGAGAGAGAGAGAGAGAGAGAGAGAGATACACTCAACAGACAGAAAAATGCTATTCCTGGATTCTATAGAAGACTGCTAGATAAGAGTAGGCAGAATTAATATTTAATACATCAATTTATTCAGAAAAGTGCAGAATCCATAAACTGACACATTTATCGATACACTGACGAGTTATTGGATTCTTCTCCATGATATATATAATTCGTCTTTCCTACTTTCTTGCATATTTTGTACAATACGTCTATTCCCAGCTCTGTACAATTTCATATTTTTTCTTCTTAAAATAACACTCTATATTTCCTTCTCTAGTCTGTGATTCTTTCTGAGATCTTTTGTCTTACTGTCACTATATGGGGTAACAAAATTTCCTGATTTGATCCATTCCATTTGCATTATTCTAATGTCTTTATGTAATTTTTTCAAATTCATTATTCTTTTAATATTATATCAAATCCGATCTGAATTCGAACTCCGAAATATATCGATTAGAAGCAGCGTTTATATTTTTAAATATCAGTTCGTTATACTTCTCGATATCATCAGATTTATACTCAAATATGAAACCCAGGAATGCGTGCTCACTTCTAATGACTTCATCGAGTACCATGTTTTCATATTTTCTTTCGTAATATCTTTTTATCATTCTGACATTTTCAATGACAAAGTGAGTATCAGAAGACAAAATGATAGTCATGGCTGATGCATTACTACTGCAAGTTAGTTACTAAATTTAATTCACAGATACCCCTTTCTTTATCACATAATCTACTTAGTACAAGAAAATCTCTAATTACACATGTAGAAAATAGTCAACAATCGCGTGATTACATTTAGCACTTTTCACAAACACCTTATGTCATTTGAAAGTGCAGTCACTGCTTGATTTGTATATTTTGACCAAGAGTATCTTTCTTTTCATACTATAGGATAAAATGCACGATTGTCGATGAAAGAAAAAGATAAGTAAATCAAAGTTTATTTTAAAATTTTCATTTATTATATGTACACCTACAGGTTTGTCTGGAATTGCAGTATGATCATCAGACTTGTGGATCTATTAGGAAACAAAGCAAAAACATTTGTAAAATATCTTTAAGAACTCTTCTGCCGTTTAATATATCAATACAAATCACCTCTTACATAAAATTGCATTACTTTTTCCTCATCACCCTTTGTATCATACCTTATTGCAACATAAACAAATACCATTGCTTGTGCAATCACGGGTGCTTTAATTAGATCAGTCTATTTAAAATCAAAGACTCACGGAGAGGATTCTGAGCATATTCGTGAAGCTCAGTTTTGATGTTACATTAGAGGTACAGATTTCAAACTTAATGAAAAAGTCTTGTCTGCCCATAATTATATCTAAAAACGGTATGAAATAAAGTGAGCTTATAGCTCCATAGATGTTAAAAAGTTATGTCCCTCCTGAGTGCTCAAATGATCTCGTCCGTGCTTGTGAACATGTACATTAACTCCCGCCCTATATAGTGGTCATGGTTCTCCTGTCGGGATTGTATTCTAGTACATATCAAAGCACAGAGTAAGGTATTAAATAAACAGCATTGAGAGTAAACCAGTCGGATAGTGAGGAGATCATCAGCATCAACCAAGCTTCTACTGTAAACACAATCAAGCCACATGACCTCTAACTTTAAACTATATTTATAATGTCCAAATAGATGCAGATGCGCATGCTAAATGTTTAAATGCCAAATGTAATGTCATGGCGTTTTCATCCTTTTTGGTTCCACGCGTCATGGGAATTATCTATGACATCTATTTTATGTTGACATTGCACACAGCCCATAATATAGCTATTAAAACATATTACGCTGATGCCGATGCTCCACGTTATATTCACTTATGTATTTGTGGTTGGCATAGGCTAGGGTGAAAGTTATTTCTCTACATGCTTTACAATAAGTTCACTCTTGGATAAATGTAAAAATGAGCCGGAAAAATGGATTTCAAAATGTTCGAACAACTTACACTTAGAACTATTGATTTGAGAAGATTTTTGAGGATCAGAAAGAAACAGAGACCAGAGCGAAAACTACTAACCATAAAGGGTGATAGTGGCTGGTCCTTAGCGACATATTGAACATATTATTTGGTATATCATGACGAAGAAATTGGAGTAAGTGTTGGACATAAAAGCCCTGTATATTACAGCATTTATGATCCACAGCGGACTGTAAGTCCACTAACTATTATGCTTGCCAATTCGTCATGCAACCGTTACACATTAATACAGTTTATATACATCGGGACGTCATATAACAAAAGTCTTCTGCGTCATTAAGGAGTAACGCTTAGAAATATCACATATTATTGTTTAATGCAAAATCTTTAACATTACATGACAAATAGAAGCATTATATTGTGACATAACAATATTATTGATCTCATTTTATAAATTTGATATTAAATGAGTACTTACGTACATTCTTTTTTATTACTGGTACATCATGACTGAAATTAAGAACACAGAACCTTGCTACCATTCATTTGCAATGTATAAGCGAAAGTGTGTGTTCCGTTAACTAAATAATGGAAAACAGCTATTTCTACATTCGAGACAGTTTCATGGTCGATCATAATTAATAGTTGTCACTCCTCATGACACATACATGAGTGAAGTGATGCACTATGATACCGCTTGTGCGTGATAAATGTCTACATGCCCGTTTAACGGCATTTGATATTGGACTACAACGTCAACATCGTTTAATACCAGGAACTTTGAAATATTACTTTTGTATTCTGTTAATACAAATAAGATCTTAAAATTGTATACTTATTAGAGACTAGCGGGCACTATCAATAGGACGGAGTAAGGAAGACAGTTGGGAAGCATGTGGTAATCTGCAATGTGGCATGGTTAGAAAATAATTTTGTAAAAGTTTTTTTTTAGTCGAGTTATTGAAAATATAAATAGTCACATATTGAAGGAGGAACACTCATGACCATCTTCTCAGATGCATGATACTGAGGTTAAATGCATTTATCATATGACCAAGGAATTTATATTCTTTGTTTATGGTATATCATTAGATGATTTAGTCAAACCATAAACGATTCGAATAATGTGCTGCCTGCAATGTCAGTTTAAATAATTTACGCATGAGCAAAAATTATTTCCACAATTTCAACACGTACAAATGTTCTCATGGTATTGTATTGTTGCAGAAAGACCTATGTTGACCACATCCTGTATTAAGCTTACCCACCCGTTAGCTCCCTCCGATTATGTAACTAGAAATATGCCGATAGATTTGATATTGCCTATATTTCAATACAACGTGAGGCAATATTAAAGACAGACATAATTAGCATTGCCATTCGATCTCTGGCTGTTGTAAATAACAAACCTGGATGGACGCATTGGCACAATTGCACATATATAATTTTCCGGTGTGACAACTCTGTTTTTAAGCATACATACAAACATTCCAGATTTGCTCTGGCGATTCGTTTAATAAGTTCCTTTAACCCAAGCTAAGTTTGTTATTTGAAATTTCAACGAAAACGCAGTGAGCCTATTTCAGTTAAAATGAAAACCTTTTATGCCCCAGTCAATAAGGATATTTAGTTTCGGAGACACAATCCAAATTCACCATTGGACGCAGGAGACATACCCCTTTAACCGTCTGTGTCTATATTCCTCTTTTGCAAACTTGATGGGAAGTATGCTTTTGAAATATATTCATTTATTTGCCTTGTTATGAACTATAGTCCACCATACTTTTTTTTGCTGGTTCATTTGTTTTTATTCTAGATATTATCGTCTTAAATTCCACACATTGGGTATCGAACTCGTAGTTTGATTTATCAACTCATTAGATTAAGTAATACAATAACTGCTGGCAGTATTGTTCACTTTCTACCTCAGTTGATCATTTCATAAAAAGAGTTGTTACCAAAACAGAAACAAAGAAATCGAAACGGCAAAGCAAATCAACAAAAAAGTAGCGTGATCATTTACAGCCGACTCTAATAAATTGACATTGGAAACTTTATAAAATTGCCAATGGAAGCATTTTCTTAATTTAGGTCAATTTCATTTAGTGTTGGGCGATTGGACACATTATCGTACGTTAACATGCTTACCACAGCTAAGAAGTCGACGTGTATCTAAGTGATCTTTCAAAAGCAAAAAAAAAATACCCTCTAAAGTCTGCCCTACCTTGTAGGCCGTTAGGCTGCCCTAGCTCGTAACAAATGGAGCTCGATCAGAGAACCGCAGAGAAAATACTGCGCTACGTATCCCAGCTGTCAAAATTATTATGCTTTTTCTGTCGCCAGTGACTAATGTGCCATATTACTCATCTTATCCTTAAAGCTGAACCTTAGATTGTATGTATTTATGTTAATGAAGACATAATTGTGATATTCTTTCATTGATTTAAACGAGGTAAGAGAATAAGGCGTTTAGTGAAACAAGAATATAAACATCCATTCCTTGATTTGTCAAATTCATTTATAAATATTTGACAGCATCAATGGACACATATTCGCATGTTCAATTTAGCGGAAATAACTAAGGCGTTTTCATCAAACCAATATTTTTCAATATGATACACACCAGTGGTTCCCAAAGTGGGCAGTACCACTATCATTGCGGGAATTGGGATTACTGAGTTGGGCGCTGATGCTAAATAATGCTTATTACAGGGTAAGGTAGAAAGTAACTAAGGATAACCAAGAGGACTGTGACCCGAAACTGTTTGGGAATTATGAAAATGTAATAAATGCAACATAAAGTTGCCTTGAATTTTTAAAGTAAAAGACTGGAGCTTTCAAATGAATATACATCTATAATTCCTAGTTAAATGGTAGGTTTTCCATGCACATTTAATTTTGCTGTAAGGATCTCCGTTGAGAAGCTGTTTATCACTTCCATACAGAAATGCGGCAGATGAGTGTTTGTACTAATGGTATTTACATCCTTTCAGTTATAAAAATGGTAAAGTTAAGTCACGTCTCCATGTGTTATATAATAACACACACACATACATGCATATATATATATATATATATATATATATATATATATATATATATATATATATATATATATATATATATATATATATATATATATATTACCCGCTTACCTGCAGGATGGACTACTAAGTCAATATTTTATTGATACATGTAGTAACATTGATTTATGCGACTAAACACGATCATCTTAATTAAAGTTTGTACATGGTTCGTTGGAAGGTTAGTGCGTATTATGCATAGTCATGTTTGTCAGCTACTTAAGTCACCGAACGGTCAAATGAACGATGGCATTTAGATATTGATGATGATAGGCATATACCAGGTCACCTACCTCTCTAGTGTATAGCGTCTACTTGTCCTCTTTTATCTTGCTTGGGTTGACTACACCTTATGTTAATAATTTCGCAAGTTACCCTTATATTCGAATGTGCTTTGCACTCTTTAAACAGGAATTGAATCCTCCACATACCACTGCGGTACCCTAAGTGGTTAGAACGCCCCCGTCAGGTGCGTGAAATAGCGGGTTGGAACCTCGGCAGAGTCATACCAAAGACTTCACAAATGTAACTAAGAGCCGTCTCGCTAGGCACTCAGGATTAAGAGATTAGTGTTAGGACTCGTAGACCTGGTTTCAGGATAATGTAACTGGGTGGGACATCATGCTACATATCTGGGGCATGATGTTCCAATGCAAGACATCACTATAATTTGCCACACTGCAGAAATCATAGTGATATGACTGAACAATCGTTAAAGCTACGTAAAAAAGATCCAAATCATACACACCCCGCGAATCCTCCGCATATTTTAACTTTTGTTTATTAACGTATCATAAACTTTATAATTTAACCAGGTACGTATCTTAAAGTTTAGTCCCATGGATCTATCGAATATCTGCGGTTTCTTTTTAGCACAAAAATGTAGCCATATTGTGAATTCAGTTACTTAGAGACAACGGTATTACATGGCCAATGCTTCATTTACAAAGTGTACGTATTTGATTACACGTCGAGTCTAACTGCAAACCGAAAGCCATATCGGACCTCACATACTGCTCAGGCAGATCTGAGTCTATGTTTTTCATTTTGAGTAATCAAATAAACAAATAAAATAAACCCTGATTTACAGAAATATTATGCAGATCAGCGTGTGTAGTGTGTTTTGTTTTGGTGAAGTTAGACACCTGTAAGCCTGTACACGAGCATCAGAATATTAAATAATTATGTAAACCAAAACATTGCTTCTAGTAAATCTAAGGATTATTATAACAGCGCAGTCTAACGGCGAATAGTCTAGTTGATTTCATCAAATTGCACAGAAAATGCAGTTGTCGGTTTGTTAATATGTAAGAGCACGCGTAATTACTCTGTAATCATTCTTATTCAAAATATATAGTTTACAACGCAATGCACTTCGCTGCAATGGAGGATACCATATTTGTATTAATGGAAGCGAAATAACGGTGTATTTTTCATCTTTTAGAAACAGTTGCACCATCGTGAAAAATCTGCTGCTTGGATGGATTGCTTATGCTTTCTTTTGATATGGCCTAAAATGACGTGGAATATTAGAATATTTTAATATATCTCTTAATGTCATTTCCTCTCTACTAGCATAAATTTCGGTCCTTATTAAGATGGGAATTATATACGAAATAGAGCCCATTTCCATGTTACAAAATATGCAGTCCAACATCATAAAATATACCGCCACTTCACGCACATTTCTCCCAAAAAATGTGAGCTAATCAAGAAACAAAAAGACAAAATATTTGCATATTTTCTAAAGAAGCATTGGGGTTGAATAATCACAAAAACTGTGTGGCTTACTTCGAATTGATGGAGCAGGTGTGTTTTCGACATTGAAAGTTAAGGAAAGAACCCATAAAGACTGACACGTTTATATACTCACAAGATTGCTTTCTAAAGCATTTCAAAACTTTTTCTTTGTTGTTTGCGTTTCACGTTTTATTATTTCATCGTTGACATTTAATGAATTTATGATTGTCGTCTTAAATACGATCTTGTTGTATGTCTTCGTTTGCAGTAAATTTTTGTTTACAGTCGTACTTGATATCGTCTAGAAATACACATTAATGCAAAAGTCACAAGGGAACGTGACACGTGGTTGTTTCTCAGGTCTACTAGGAGGCAGTGATAATTGCTAAAATTTCCGATAGTTTGTGTGGTTTTAAATTATATCAACCATATAAAGAAAGTTATACGAGCTTTATAGTTATGTTCTTATCCGCCATGAATGTCTTCATGTGTACTGATGAACGTTTGTGTGCCTTTCAAAGAGTTGCATAGCAGCGAAGGCATATAGGCGAAGAATGATTTTATTTTTGAATGGACTATAGCATAGAGGCATGATCCATTCGTAACTGCACGATTTAATTTATTATACAATCAGTGACACGTGGATAATGAATGTGTTCAGATATCTCGTAAAGGTAACAAAGAGATATACGAATTAATCATATTCACTACCCTGACTGAAGTAATACACGAGAGAGAGAGAGAGAGAGAGAGAGAGAGAGAGAGAGAGAGAGAGAGAGAGAGAGAGAGAGAGAGAGAGAGAGAGAGAGAGAGAGAGAGAGAGAGAGAGAGAGAGAGAGAGAGATGGTAAATATAAATGGTCTTTATCTTTATGCAAAGAGGGAAAAAATGCTTTTGAAGATGAGATAATTTCCGTTCAATATACTGCCATGCTCAGATAACCTTTTTAAAATTCATTTTGTAAAAATTGCGATATCCCATCTTTATTCCCTCAGACATGTATATAACTGAAGTAGGATCATCACACTTGTATATCCATTATAAAAACAGAACGATATGTAAACTATCCCTAAGCAATTTTTTCTGCTGTTTAATGTATCAACACAAGTCATCTACACCAAAATGAATTTTTTACCTCACTGGTATCACGCCTTATATCATTTAATTACAGGAAGTTGTAAATAAGCATCATTTTTTATGTACATACGTCGATTGGAGTGGATCATTCTATATAATATCAAAGACCCAAAATTCTGGAGCCTTCACAAAATCCTTTTTATTGTTCAAGATAGATTAATATTTAAAAAAATAAAAGGTAAACATATGTCTTAAATATGCAAATACATTGAATTAAAATATCCTGAATTATATGTGTCCATAGAATTTAAATAAACGCGCTAGACGTAAGTTTTGAAAGAAAATAGTGTTTGCTCTACTTAAAATTGAAGTTTGGAGTAATATTGTCAATGAATATGCATTGCAACAACTTTTTCATTTGATCTGGAATGAATACGTTTTGGTGTTTTTGTCGATTCAACGCAATCTTTTTATTATGGTCTGGATTTATCTACATGAAATGATTTGCATCGGATTCCAGCAGCGTCTGCTAATTTAAACGTTATGAAGCGTGTTGACGTCGGCATGCGTGTTTCTTTTCTGTTATTGAATGATTCAGATCATAATGTGGGAAAATTATGAAGCCTTTCCATTGCAATTATCGAAAAGATGCTGTGGAGTTTAATGTTTGTTTCATTTTTGAGTGCAGTAAGGAGGATGTAACTGCACTTGGAATATACTCGAAATTACAGTACAATTTCAAAAGGTGTAATCAATCTTGAGAACCCATGACATGGCTCATCTAATTCAGATTTACAGACCTACGAAAGAATATTTTTGAGGAAATTTATAATGTAAAATTGTAAGTTTATTTTTGCCATTTTTATTATCAGTTAAGGAAGACAGTTTATGTGTATAACTTTCGTGTTATTGTGAGGACCTTGTATAGAGTCTCTTTCTAGCTAAATGTGAAACATTGTATCAAAAAGTAAACGCGGAATGTGCCAGAGCAGTTTGTATGTGTCAGTCTATGAACCATTTGCTGGTATGTGGCCGTCCATGAAATATCTGCTTTAAATTAGTTCATTCATAAAAAAATTGTTTACGTTAGACAATAGTCCCTTTGCGTGCGGGGTGCAGTATGAAAGTGTTCAATATCGGGGAATATTGAACAATTCTGACAATGTAAATTTAGCGGAAAAAAATGAGCATATATAATAATAAAATATACCTATAATTCCCAAAACGGTCTAGTTGAATATACTGACTGTTATGTGAGAAGTAAAATGTCATTTTTTTGGCGTTAGGTTTCTCTTAGTATAGGGGTTGCTCACGGCGTTTGCAGTCCAAAAGTATTCAAATGGAAAGAATATTTTCATCATGACCAAAACGCAACACATTGATGGTCTTTATTCAAATGACATTCTTACGGTAGGTAAGTATTTGTAAGATTTATGCGGGGACAAAAGTTATTAGAATTACTTTTGTGACTTAGTTTTAATGCTTTATGGACTGCATTCTTTGTCAAAAGATAGAAAGTTTAGATAAATTGCTTACAGAATCCGAAACATGTATGTTTTCCAAAATTGCGTTTAAAATGCAATTCTAAAATAGAGAAATGGTCTAAAATTACGAACACACTCGGCTCTTCTCTATACGAAATTTCTAGAAAACCGTTTGCATACATGCCATAACACGACGTATCACGCCAAAAACATGTTTCGAAATTCGATCCGGTTCGTTTCGATCAATAGAGAAAAAAGATATCAATCGATTTATCGAGAGATGTCGATCATCGATAGATCGAGAGACTTGTGCTAACAGGAGATCGATCGCAAGTTCAATAAATATAATTATTTTTTTTTCGGAACGGAGAATGCGATCATTCATTAAAGTCACTAACAGTTGTATATTCTGTTTTAAGAAAAACACGAACAAGAATTAATGTCATTACTGATTTGAGCCGGACAACCTTACTGCTAACTGATAAGTCAGTTTGAGAGAAAGAGAGAAGAGGAAGAGAAAGAGAAATGCTAATTGGGAACGTCCAACTTGCTTTCATGTATTTCTTTCAGTCTTGTCTCTTAAATCATAGTGACATAGTATGTTCTATGCTGACAAGTAATAATGGAGCAAATATGATTGATGATAATGACTTGTAATGACAAGCGTTTAATTTAAGCTCGCACACATTAAGACAACTTTAAAAATAAAAATTAACAATAAAATTAACTGGTAATAGCTTCATTTTGCAGCAAAATTGACAAAATGTTTAACATTATTATTCTCTCTCTCTCTCTCTCTCTCTCTCTCTCTCTCTCTCTCTCTCTCTCTCTCTCTCTCTCTCTCTCTCTCTCTCTCTCTCTCTCTCTTGTAACTGAGTGTGTATTATATGCGGCAGTGTTACAACGTGAATCCTTAAATTAAATATATTTGTTTTAATATCTTATGTACACTACTCTAAGACAAATGTATTACATATTCTGTAGAATATTATCTGTTAAGCTTTATAGTTTATTAAATGAATATTGATAATTAGACCGGAAGAGTTAAATTGAGAATGTCGTTGTGCAGATGCATATATTTTGTAGCATAAATTTATGTAAATATTTTAATTAGAACTAGCAAAATATCTTTGCTTGTGTTTTCTCTCATTTTAAAGTACGTTGCAAAGTATGTCTAATTTACCTGAAAAAAATATTAATATCCTTTAGATTTAGTTTGTTTCTCAAAAACATATTCCTAAATCGTATCTTTCATAGCATCTACTTATTGTTTTAAGAAAAAGAAATTGTTCAACCTATTATTAAGTTGAGACGAATTGTCATTTAATCGTAAGTGGTAGCTAGTGATTGTTTGTGTATATTTAAGAAAAGAGTTAGTTATTGAGATATAACAATGTCAGAACAATTAAAAATCATATATATATATATATATATATATATATATATATATATATATATATATATATATATATATATATATATATATATATATATATTTTATGAAGTCTTCAAAAGCAAATCCAGTGCTGCTAACAAGTCCAGCCACTTAAATGCCCGTTCTGCGATTCTGCCAGTGTTTTATCAAGAGTGAGTGATGAGGAATTGTAATTAATTTAGCATTTGTTCCTTATCCAAGTGCATATGTCCAGGCACAGGACTGTGCCAGCCAACAATCTCTAATAGTAAATAGCCAGGTTGATGCCGTAGAAAACTGGGATTGCCATCATATACACCATGATATTCACTGAGAGTCAAGTTATTCTAACAAGACATACATTTTGGTTTCTCCTATCACAAAAATATATTATCATTTATTCCATTCTTACGATTTATACAGTCCAAAGGTACTAAAACAGACACCCATCTTTTGTATTCTAATGAACTATAGTTGTTGAAAGCGCATTACATTGATGCTTTTTTTTTGCAGACGGATTAGATATTTGTAGCTGCCTTACAACATGGAGACGAGGATGAAAGCTCTACAAGTCGGATGATATAACTGTACCTGGCATTCGACATGTTAACGAACTTAACGAAGGTGAAAGCTTTTTAGTGTAAATGTTTCTGGCTTTGTTCTGATATTTTATCTGCCGTGTTCATTATCAGTATATATAGTTTATGCAGACTCAAAATATTTATATAAATCTGCCCATCCACCCCTCAGCTCCATCCCCCCCCGTAAAAATCCTCAAACACAACAACCCCACCAATAAACCCAACAAAACAAACGCAACCAAAAAAAACTTCTGAAAAGCATTTCGAAAACATTGCTTTAACGTTTTCGTTTGAAACTAAAGTTTCATAATTTTGTGTATGATCGCTGTGTTAATCATGTATCCAGGAGTTCCAAGCAACTGAGAGGTTTAAAACGCTCACATTTAGGGATCACTTCCATCTAACCTCTGTCTGCTTGGATTCTAGTCTCAGGCTCGACCATTATGGGTACATGAGAAAGCTTGCCAGTAGCTTCTCTTTCGAAAAACAGTCGGATTTTGCCCTAAAGCTTCGACAGTCGATGCGTTTACTTTGGCTAATGTCGGATTTTCACTAAAGTCGAACGCGCCAAGTTGACGCATGAATGCACCCCTTTGGCGTATTGATATAATTCAATTAGAAAGGTACGTGGATGGTTACTTTTCAATGAAAAGGTGAAAGAATATATATTATGAATGGAATGGTTTCATTTTCAATCGAATGGAACCAAATTTTTAGTCTAAATCAAATTGGAATAAACTTTGTATTGAATTGTAAGAACACATTTTGGTTCTTACACATTTTGTAAGAACAGTGTGGTTGTCTAACAGAACAGACACTATTTCCGCCATATCTACTGGCAATTTTTGCAAATCATACCTTGTCCATTTTTTTCTTCAGCAATAAGTGCAGTTTTGTTTTGGATGCTCAAACGTCACTTTCAGTTCACCTGTGCTTATTGAACTAGCTTGAATAATTGATTTTTTCTGGAGGTGAGTTTTTTGCCCAGAGAAAATGGTGAAAAAGTTATTTTTTTTGTGTGAGAGAAGTCAATATTTGAAACTGATGAAAAATTAGTATGTATGTATGTATGTATGTATGTATGTATGTATGTATGTATGTATGTATGTATGTATGTATGTATGTATGTATGTATGTATGTATGTATGTATGTATGTATGTATGTATGTATGTATGTATGTATGTATGTATGTATGTATGTATGTATGTATGTATGTATGTATGTATGTATGTATGCATGTAATGAACATTACCTCCACTACAAATTTAGGTATCATTTAACAGAAGAGAGGTTTGCTTTATGTATGTTAATATGTATAATGTACTTAATTACGACACGTCTTTAGCAAAAGAATTTTGTTACCGTCAGTGTGTATTGGAGCACGGTGACTCACGATGCTTTGCCACCATGTAATAAACTGATTCGGTACGTTTTATAAACTTGTATGATTATTTGAGCATACTTTTCTTGTTAGTTATATCAGTATAATGAAATTACCTTGCCTAATGTATAATTCCACCAGGACATGGTCAATTTATTCCATAATTCTTATGTTTTGCTGTGCACTTGCTGCCAATACATACTAATCCGCCATGTTCACTCTTTTGGTCAGTGAGAACTACGGAATCCGATTGGCAATAGGTTACATGACCTTTTTGTATAAATAGCACCATGTACCTGCAATGTAGAGCTTCGCTGTTAGCCTGTCCAGCGTTCGGAGTAGACGAAAGTAAATCATCGGGTGACGATTTCCACAATTCTAGAATATTTCAGGTCATGTTAGAAAGATATAGTCAAACTGCAATGGTTAGTACCTAATGAAATTTGATGTGCTTGTTTGACATTACTGGGAATTCAAGACGTTATTTATTATTCATGAGGTGATGTCTGCCACTGTGTTAGTTGAAATGATTTCACCTTCGGTAAATTATTACAGCAATTAGTCTATAAAAGTGAAGGTGAAACATATGCATATTGTTCCCTCAGGAACTGATATATAAGTAATTAATGTTAAGTCGCTACCAAATCGTCACTTTTTAACCCTCGAAGAAGGCGAACTCTTTCACCTTCGTTAGAAGGCGAACTAACGTTGTAGCTTAACCTTATAATATTCTACACATTCAGCTTTTTAAAATTAATAATTCACCTTCACCTTTTTCTTTCCACAGCCACGAATTAAGCAACTCTTTCTTGTACTTCATTGAGGTGAATTCTATGTGATACATATTGCAAATATGTTTTGAAATCTTTCAGAGGTGAAGAAGGTGCAACTATGTTTGAAGCTCCAATGCACCTTCTCCCACGGGAGACCATTACCTTTTGTCTCCCCTGATTCTCTGGTTTACATAAGTTAGTATTAAGTCTTGAATATTTATGTATATGTAACTGTATTGACATTCAGAAGTTCTATATCCACATGTTTTTGTCCTTAAAAAAATTTACAAATAAATACATTCGATGTTTATTCTACACGGTTCTGTCTTATTCTTTTTAATCAAAAGCTAGACAGGAGGACACAAAATATTGTAGCCCGGAGACGGTATGTATGTATGTATGTATGTATGTATGTATGTATGTATGTATGTATGTATGTATGTATGTATGTATGTATGTATGTATGTATGTATGTATGTATGTATGTATGTATGTATGTATGTATGTATGTATGTATGTATGTATGTATGTATGTATGTATGTATACATGTATGTATGTATAAGTTGTTTTATCAACACTCTGATATACTTTTTTATTCACATTCACTGAATCCTTTCTTCTTCTGCTCTTCGTCATGACAACATATAAAATACTTATATCTTTGCTAATACAGATATTTTAAAATTATTGATATACAATATTTTTAACAGCAATGTATTTCTGTCGGTCTGTCTGTCGGTCAGTCTTTCTGCCTCTGCATGATTCAGTAAAAAAAACCCATGCAAGTGAGATGTTTTACAGTCAATGTATGAAACTGGTGAAAAATGTTTTTGTTAGTCACTAATTAAACTAATGAAAAATTGTTGTCCAATTTACTGTACGAATTATCTCCCTTGACACATGACAAGTTACTCTGAACAAGGACTGAATCCAAAATTTAATTTTTTTTAAAAACAAAGTCCGACTTTTTAAACTAATAGCTCGTGTACACGTTTTTGTCTCTATATGTGCTGGACTATCTATATATCTATCTATCTATCTATCTATCTATCTATCTATCTATCTATCTATCTATCTATCTATCTATCTATCTATCTATCTATCTATCTATCTATCTATCTATCTATCTATCTATCTATCTATCTATCTATCTATCTATCTATCTATCTATCTATCTATCTATCTCTCTCTCTATCCATCCATCCATCCATCCATCCATCCATCCATCCATCCATCCATCCATCCATCCATCCATCCATCCATCCATCCATCCATCCATCCATCTATCTATCTATCTATCTATCTATCTATCTATCTATCTATCTATCTATCTATCTATCTATCTATCTATCTATCTATCTATCTATCTATCCACACACACACACACACACACACACACACATATATATATATATATATATATATATATATATATATATATATATATATATATATATATATATATATATATATATATATATGAGATGAATGCATGTAATTACTTATCTATCAAGCATGCATAAATCTGTTTTGTGTTAACAAGTATGATAAGAAATGGCTAAGTCCAGACTTAAAAGTCTTCAATAAAATATTTGTCTCTCTTGATATGTGAGCAAGACGACAGTACAGCTTAACGTTATGAATAAGTCCAAATACGTTGTAAAACATAACATTCCTACTTCATAAAATTATTATGTATGTATGTATGTATGTATGTATGTATGTATGTATGTATGTATGTATGTATGTATGTATGTATGTATGTATGTATGTATGTATGTATGTATGTATGTATGTATGTATGTATGTATGTATGTATGTATGTATGTATGTATGTATGTATGTATGTATGTATGAGCTGTTTTATCAACACTCTGATGTACTTTTTATTCACATTCATTGAATCCTTTCTTCTTCTGTTCTTCATCATGATAACATATTTGATTAAAATATTTTTTGTTGCTAATATAGATATTTTAAAACTATTGATATATAATATTTTTAACAGCAATGTATTTCTGTCTGCCTGTCTGTCTGTCTGTCGGTCTGTTTTTCTGTCTCCTTGTATGAGTCAGTAAAAAAAATAATGCAAGTGAGATGTTTTACAGACAATGTATGAAACTGGTGAAACAAGTTTTTGTTAGTCACTAATTTTACTGATGAAAAATGGCTGTTCAATTTACTGTACGAATTACCTCCCTTGACACATGTCACCTTACTCTGAATTTTTTTTTTAAACAGTCCTACTTTTTAAACTAATAGCTCGTGTACACGTTTTTGTCTTTATATGTGTCAGGCTTTCCATCTATCTATCTATCTATCTATCTATCTATCTATCTATCTATCTATCTATCTATCTATCTATCTATCTATCTATCTATCTATTTATCTATCTATCTATCTATCTATCTATCTATCTATCTATCTATCTATCTATCTATCTCTCTCTCTCTCTCTATCTATCTATCTATCTATCTATCTATCTATCTATCTATCTATCTATCTGTCTGTCTATCTATCTCTCTTTCTCTCTCTCTCTCTCTATCCATCCATCCATCCATCCATCCATCCATCCATCCATCCATCCATCCATCCATCCACCCATCCATCCACCCATCTATCTATCTATCTATCTATCTATCTATCTATCTATCTATCTATCTATCTATCTATCTATCTATCTATCTATCTATCTATCTATCTATCTATCTATCTATCTATCTATTTGTCTGTATTTACTTGCATGGATGGATGGATGGATGGATGGATGTATTTATGTACGTACGTACGTACGTACGTACGTACGTAAGTACGTACGTATGTATGTATGTATGTATGTATGTATGTATGTATGTATGTATGTATGTATGTATGTATGTATGTATGTATGTATGTATGTATGTATGTATGTATGTATGTATGTATCTCTGTAATCTATATCTAACATATATAAGTCTATCGATTATTTTAAGAAAGAATGATATAATTATATCAAACATTTTTAATTAAAACTTATTTTATCCTTTCTTCTTCTGTTCTTCGTCTTTATAACATTGCATTTTATTAATATATTTATATCCTCACTGATACATAATTGTACACTTATTTATATATTTTTATAGAATAATATTCCAGCTTCAGAATTCCTACTTTTAACAGCTATTGGAGACACCCCCCTCCCAGACGGAAGAAGGCTTTACATACTGTACACACATTACGCACACTTTAGGAAAAATCCGATGAAGAAAAATGTTTAAAAGAAAAGAAATGGACGTATTTGTATCATAGTTAGAAAAATTCTCAGTAGACATGGCACAATTGGCTATCCTGTTAGCCACCCACACTTTGTTCTTACAAAATGTTGTTGTTATACCTCGCCGCGACGATGAGGTCCACAGCCATTGGAGAGAGCAGACAAGCATATAAATTAAGTTCAATCTAAAAAAAACCTCCTATCACTATCCGAAAATGAAATCCAGTGGATAGACTTTTATTACAATAACCTGGAAAGAAATAACATAAAAAATTTAATAACTAACACACATGTAATTATAAATTGCATATCACACAACTGCACAAGCGCCGTCGGCCGATATCAAGCTCGTATCTGTCGCCCAAGGCGTTCTCAGGTTTTTCAAGGTCATCCGTAACTATAACCCTACTGCTAAAACTGCTAGAGTATTTTTTTTTCACCGTAAGGACGATCGGATATGCCGAATTTCATGTGGTTTTCGCTGCTAGATGCGACTCTTCAACACCGATCTTCTGACATATGGCATGTTGCACGAGACCAAAACGTCTACGAGAAAACTCGAATTGATCCTTTTGTCGCGCCTTAGCAACATTGCCCTGAACAAATTCCTTTTCTTCGTCCAACGGACGAACGGACAGGGCGATTGAAAATGGGTTGACACTGTTGGATGTGCCTTGTCAAGACCAGTCTATAAGTGTCACGCATTGTAGAAAGGGTGCAATAGTTTTGGAGAAAAGTGGATTTAAGCTAACTGCACACTGGTAGGACCCAATACGGCTGAAAATGATATTTTGGAGCTCACAAAAGAACAGATAGATCCAATAAAACGCAGTTTCCATTGGCAGACGCGTCTTATTCAAGACGATCTTTTGGCATATGGAACATGAAGTTATGTCCAGCTGTTGGGGACAAAACATTTTTAATCGAAATTTCGTCTTAAATATTGGAGAGGCTCACAAAGACGGTTTTCTTTAGATTACGGACGAGCAAACAGGACGAATGTAATTACGATATTTTCCCAGACGCGTCTCAGCAAGCACGATCTACTGGTATATTGCAATTGCGATTCGCTCTAGCGTTTGGCCAGGGAAAATAATTCTCCTCCTGTCGGAACTCCCAGGCCATTGTCTTTCAATGCACGGTTTTCAATGCCATATGCATCACATCCAGGCCAATATTTCGGTTGGTACGTCGTACTGCAATATAGGTGTTGTAGGCTGGGAAAAAATGGCATTTAAGTCCCCCGTTGCTCTCCAGCTATTGCTTCTCTTGGTCGTACGTACAAAAAGACAGGACGAGTTGCATGCGATTTTCACTGCCAGCTGTCTCGTTGATGCCTATCTGTTATAGTTTGGGACATAATGGCAATTAAACCATTTTTCCCACCAAATCGACAATGCACTAATCCTACTCCTAACAATGGTGTTTTTTTTTCACCGTACAGTCGATAGGATAGGCCGATTTTCATGGGGTGTTCACTGGTATCAACACCAATATCCTGAAGCAGCAGAGAGGGTGAACCCTACAACAATATATTTGCGACAAAATCGATTAAAGCCTCAGAATGCCAATTGAGCCTTAAATTAAAGGTCCCATCTTAGCGATTTTGTCGTGAATACATTGTCATAACCACACTCAAATTGCTGCCATCTACGTCTACAAATTTTTGCGACAGAATCGATTAAAGCCTCAGAATGCCAATGGAACCTTCCTACGAAATCTCATATTTCAACCAAAAAAAAAATAAAGACCCCATCTTAGCGATTTTGTCGCAAATACATTGTCATAACCACACTCAAATTGCTGCCATCTACGGTCGCAAATATGTTGTCATTTCACCCTCTCTGCTGCTGATTAATACAAATTATTTAACCAAATATTTGATCAAGTCCAATACGATATCGTGACCGAGGGTCGTGTAAATTTATTGTTATAAATCCATATGGGACAGACTGAGCATGACTAAAGTAATTTTTAAATCCATTGAAGTCCATATCGGAACACCATGTCTGCCAAATATTTCGTAGCGTATGTGTATCAACGCCATTGAATACAGCAAGAATATTGCAGTTATCGCGAATCACTTTTGGAATTTGAGTATATCGTTGAGTGACATATATCACGTCAGTGTTTTTATGCCTACCTCGGGAAAATATTCTAGCAGGGTTCTTTTGATTATCTAACATTACATCATCGTACACTACAAGATTGTTTATGTCTCCATCGAGATCTTCTACTGATGGTGCATCATCAATATCAGTAATAAAGTCGATTACACTTTCACCTTTAATTTCTGATGCTTTTTCATTATAATCTTTTAGCACTTCATAGCACCGTTGATCATCTACGGATGGGGCAACTAAATATAATTTATCCCACTTCATAAATCGCATTATCAAATTAAGCAGTAATTGTGTTTTGCCTGATCCAGATGGTCCGATTATAATGGCACGGACAGAATTCGGAAGCGCTGCGTGGTGTTTTACCGGTTCTCTTCTTTTAGTCGCTGAAAAATCAATTATATTCATAACGCTATATATAAATTATGGATCTATATTGTGTTAAGTGTAAACAGCGTACTGATACAACCGATCAGACAACCATTACAACTAAAAACAATAGACTAGCGCTTACTGGTAAGTGTGTAACATGTGGTATAAAAAAATTTAGATTTTTAAAAAAAAGCAACTCGGAGGTGATATTGCCGCAAAACTTGGAAAACTCCCCGGAACCCCATGGGCAAAATACCCCGGAGAAAAACACCTTCCAGGATATAGCTACTGTGGTCCCGGAACGAGATTAGATATCAGACTTGATGATCAAAATCAGCCCCGGCCTGGTGAGTATCCGATAAATGCTATTGATAAGGCATGTCATGCTCATGATGTTGCATATAAAAGCAATAATTTGCAACAAAGACATATCGCGGATGTAAAATTAATTCATGCCTTAAATGCTATTCCCGATAAATCCTTCAAAGAAAAATTGGCTTCATGGTTGGTCAAATCAGCTATGAAAGGCAAATTAGTGTTAGGTGCTGGTAATTGAAAACACCAGTGTTTTTATAGTATGGAATCTATTTATTATTCTCCGAAAGGATACTGGAGGGGTAAAGCAGCAATCAGTAAACTCGCTAACGCTGCAAAAGTGAAAAAATCCACTGCAAAAGATTGGTTATCCAAACAAGCTATATGGCAAATTTATCTACCACCGCCTAAACAAATTAATTATTCTCATTTTGATGTTACCGTACCCAATGAAGTTCATCAGGCTGATTTATTGTTTTTACCACATGACCATGGTTACAAATACGCGCTAACTGTAGTTGATATTGCGAGTCGATTTAAACAAGCAGAACCATTGAAAACAAAGTCAGCTTCTGAAGTCGCTTCTGCATTTGAAAGGATTTATCGACGAGGTCCTCTAAGATGGCCAAATCTATTACAAGTTGATCCTGGCAAAGAGTTTCAAGGTGCTGTTCTATCAACAATGAAAACTCATAGTGTTACAATACGACGGGGACATACTGCGTTACATCGTGATCAGGCAATTGTAGAACGATTTAATCGAACTCTTGCAGAACGGTTATTTGGATATCAATATGCAAAAGAATTCATCCAAGAAAAACGATCTCGTGAATGGGTCCAAAGGTTACCGAGTGTAGTTGCAGCGTTAAATAATGAGATTACTCGAACTATTAATATGAAACCAAATATTGCAATAAAAAAAGAATATATTCCCGAACAACCGCAGCGGGTTAGCACTCAGCCACTTCTCGGTGATGTTACTGTGAGATATTTATACGAACCAGGAGAGCTTGAAGGCGGTAAAAGAAGAGCTACTGATCCTATATGGAGTGTTACTACGCATAAAATTTCAACTATAACGCGATCAACTGGTAGACCTCCAATCTACAGATTGGATTCAACTGCACCTCAGCGTGGTTTTACACGCGAACAACTACAAGTCATTCCGGACGATACTCAATTACCGCCACATGGTCTTAACTAGCTCCGTTACGTCTATTACACTCAAGACAGGTCAACATCACATTGTTTCTGACATGACCAAGACTGTTATTTTTTCTGTCTACGGTGAATTGTCGAGGGTCTTTATCCGAATACTGCCAGTGCATTATACAATTGCAACTGGCGCAGTGATTATTCTGTTGTTCTTTTAATGCGATTATTACTTCAGCATCAATATCAAATTCTCGTTGTTTTTTTTTGTCCTGCTGTTTGTAGCCAGAGAGTTTTTTATTAATGATGCTAATATCAGTGTTATCATCGTTTGCATTAAAATCATCATCGAAAACAATCCTTCGTAGTTGATTTATTCGTCGTACTCTGGACACTGCGAGATAGACTAAATTTGACCATTCAATGCGATTATCAACTATCCAAACAATTGTATCCGTGATGGTCAATCCTTGTGACGAGTGTATTGTTGTTACATAACCAAGCGTCCATGGTGATTTATCAGCGCATAATGCATCTTCTACAGTATTGATATCAACTAGCACAATATCATTTAACACTAGAATCTGTTTCTCCGTCTGGCCTGGAATTTCAACTTCAATATTCTGCTTTCGTGTATCCAATGGTCTATAACACAACGGCACTGGAAACGTTGGGAATTTTTTCTTGTGTAGCTCAAACAACTTTTTCTGAAGTGCGTCTCTGACTATCTTTCTACTTGCTACTACAAAATCATTTGGTTTCCATGTTTCCCAAAAATCATTCAAAGGTGTTTCAGAAATTATTTCACGCGCTACTTCACATTGAATTCTATCGTGTTGTAATCTAATTAGTTTTTTAAACTCACGTAACTGCTCATCGAGTGCTCTATAGTCAGTATCAATTTCTTCGTAATAATCAACAAATCCTTTTAACCAATTATGTGGACTTCTACCAACAAATGGTGGTGGTTGACCATGATCGCCGCACAATATAATTTTTGTATTTTTTTGCAATAACCAATCAAGAAACATTTTTAATACATCTTCTGAAACAGTACATGCTTCATCCCAAATAATAACCGCTGGAATAAATTTCTCACCCATTCGCTCAGGAGTCCAAGCATCGCCCTTGTATCGAAAAAAACTATGATACGTGCAAGCTTCAACATTTCGTTGTTTGATCTCTCTCGCTAGTCTATGGGTTGGTGTGAGTACAATCATGGACGTTCTCTCTCGATATAATTCTATCGCACGTGTTGTCTTTCCAGATCCACCACAACCGTTTAAATAAACTGTTTTATATCTACAAATTGGATCTGATATCGGTGGTGCTTTAGACATAGATTTTTCACTGATAGAATTATCGTTCTTCAGGTAACTGCTTTTAATCTCAACGTCTGCTGATTCAGAATAATCGCGTTGTATTTCTTGTTTAATTCGCCATGTTCCCCAAGTCTCTTCGCTATTAGTAAATTTAGTTATCTCTTTGATATATTTTTTATCGACATACATTGAATCAATTGCAACTCTGACTGCTATACTAGGAAATCTATTTATCATTGCAAATAAATTGATAGATGCATAACCCAGCATAGAAGCTCTCAAATGTAGATATGCAGAGCTTTCTCCATCACTGTAAGTAACAATTCTACCTAACTTTGTTTTATTGGACAAAAAGGCTGTTTTACAATTTGCGTATCTATTTTTCTCTACTGCATCTTTAATAACGAAGTCGTATTCGGCATCATCTATAATCAATCGTGAGGAGTGTTTTTTAAAGTTAAATTTTTTTCCACCCTGTGTAAATTTACCGATTATTCTTCGGCCGAGATCCTTTGCTTCATTATTTCGTTGATTAAATATCTTTTTTGACCATTCAATGATATACTCCTCGTCAGCATCAATATGTTTTCTAGACTTATCGATTATACTATCAAGACATTCTGGTTCTGGTAACCAGACATTGGTTTGTTTTCGATATGAGATAATCGCTTCGCTGACAATCAACGAAACTAACACTTTACAATCAATCATATATCGCAATAACACTATTGGTAACCACATCCTTTCAGCCATGTGTCTACCAATCCAAACATAACAACACGGATGAAGTCCTTCAGCGAATTCAAATGATACTACGCAAGCAAAACCGGTCAAATCAAAATCAGGCAGTGGTCCATTAATAGCAACGCGAGTCATTTCATGTGTGGGGTGTCCAAACCGTTTAAAATACTCACCAGCGAATCCATATCCTAGAAAACTTCCTGGATAACAGGCAACGATATCAACTGATATCATACTCTCACGATTGTACTTAACGTTCCATAGACCGCCATGATAATATTCCAAACAGCTGGATTGAACATCCTGTAAAAACTCTTTTCGTGTTGGTTTCCAATTATTTTTCTTTCTTGCAAAATGAGCTGCAACTGATGGAATTGTAAAACAATTTGTAAGTAACTGTTCGTAATCTTCGGATTTTTCATTAAAAACGCTAGCGTTTTCACTGAGACTTATTGCTAGATTTTTCATCCTATTATGTAGACTTTCACTACGATATAATTCACCGTTAGGTTTCACAAATTGATTGAATTGACATTCTTCATCTTCAAAACTATGAAGTAGCCATACTGATACAGGGTCGTTTTTACACAAACTAGCAATAGCATCGAATAATCTTTCTTCAGTGAGAATACCATCCTTGATGAATTCTTCTGGGATATACTTCACTGTTCTGTCTCGCGGGAATATTGTAACCACGGATGTCCATGCGTGCTTGTTATGATCAATAATTTTGATTGGAGCTCCGTTTTTATTGTATTTTGATTCGTATAATACTTCGCCAGTTATCGTTAAAACGGTTATCGGAAATCTCAACGACTTTTCCAATCTAGCTATATCGGAAATAGTTGCTCCGTTCTCTTTCACTGTTAGCTCCCATTCATCTATTTTTTTATGTCTTAGATCGGTTAATTTATTCCCACGGAGTGCATTTGTAAAATGTTCTAAGACTCTTTGTGCCACACAGTTGAGTGGTTTTTCCGCTGACGTTGACTGTTTCATTGGTGCTAGTTTTCCAATGTCAGGGTTATTTAACGGATACATCCCATAAACGACTGCTGTTTCTGGATACGCTTTTTCATAGTATGGTTTATCAATTCCAGTTAACAGCCCTGGTCTGGAATAACGGCTAACAATGACTGATGTCCCATCTTTGAGAATTGGAACAAATTTGTCTCTTATAATATATTCGCCCGATTCTAATTTGATAATGAATTTCACTCTGATAAAATACCGTTTATTGCCAAGTTGTGATAGTATCATAGCTGCTGTTTCATCATTCATTCTAGCATCAACAACACCATCAATTCTAAATGTTGACCAGGTGTGTGATGCATCATCCTGTTTAAACTCATGAACACAATCTCGTATTTTTCTAATCAGAATTCTATTAGTTATTCTCTCTTTTGGTACGTCTTCGAGAGTTCTATCAAGATTGAATTTAATATTTTTCCGAGGCTTGATTGCCGATAATCTCTTGAATTCTTCATTCATATAAATAAGACAAGTATTTAAATAGAAAAGTTTGTTTATATATAATGAATCACTGCAAATGGCTTATGATCGGATCAGTAACCCCATGCAATAAATCGTGTAGAGGTGAATTCTGTGGATATCACTTACAGAGTGTCAGAAATAATTCGACAGGCCCGTCCCCATGCATAAATTGTGGGGTGGGTGTGAGAGGAAAATCACAATTATGTATCAATTGTGGGGGTAAGCGGTTTAGAGAATTGAAACGTTATTATGATAAACGAATAAAAAACGCCATCATTGACCCTAACCATGACTCTGTCAAAGACAAAATCATAAAAACCCCTCAAGACTACATTAATAGATTTATAATTAAAGCAAATGATGAATTAGACAAATAGTATTATTATATAAATGGAGCAAGAATTCAGACCACATCCAATACTCGTTAATTATGAAATATCTCGTAATGGTGTTGTTAGACACTGTAGACTAAAGAAACCCGTGGGACATGTTAATAGTCAAGGATACTTGCAATTTACTGCTGGAGGAAAGGGATATCTCTGTCATAGGGCAGTCTTTGAGTGTTATATGGGACCGATTAAAGATGGCTGTGTTATTGATCACATTGATTCTAATATTCAAAATAACGCGATTTCCAATTTACAGTGTATTTCTCAAAGAGAGAATATAAAAAAAGGAAAGACAGGGACTTATAAGTCAGTTGGAAAGAGACCAGTACAGTCATTTGATACAACGACGAATGAAGAAAGAGTTTTTCATTCAATGAATGCTGCGGGAAAATATTTTGGAATATGTATTCCTTCAGTACGAAAAGTTGCTGAAGGGATTTATCAAACAGCTATCTCAAAGAAAAATGGACATAGAATAAAGTTTTCTTATTTACAAGATAACTCTTAATAATTACTATTTTGTTCCGTATTTCCCCTCATTACTACTGATCGTCACGTGACTATCCTACTTTCGATATTGATTCCCGGATATGAAATTCGTCCGAGAATACATGTGAAATTGGATTGAATTAATGATGTGTGTGATCTCATGTACGTATTTAATGGTTAACTCGGTATACGTAATCAGGTATGTACGGATTTTGATTTTGTGTTATTGTTTCTTGTTTCTAAAGACTGTATTGAGAACAGCAGTTAGGGTTTTGTTGGAAAAACCTATACAGGGTAGACAATTTATTTGACAGAGATCCAAGGCCAGGGGTCTATTAATAGATTTTTTAAAAATCCCAATTACAAAGACGGCGTTAACAGCGTTTGTATGAAAATGAAATTACTTTAAAATTACAAATTAGTGAGGTCAGGGTAGTAAAACGCGCTACATATAGTTTAGTTTTTTTAGTGTGGCTATGTGTAATAAAATTCAGAAAAATATCATTCTCGATTCAAGAAATAGCAGGTCCTGAATTGACAGGGATCCCCATTACGGAGTTATCTTGTCATGTAAATCCATTATTACTACGATTATTTAATCGTAATATTATAGAAATTAATAAAAAAATTGCTATTATTTAACAGTTGTATTTCTTGTTTTAATGTTTTATTTAAATACTTAGCTTCCATTGAAATTACTACACAGTATTCATTATGAAATGCTAGGAAAATAAATACACACCTACACATTGACACTGCAGTATTAGTTCACCTTATATATAATATGAGCCGTAATAAGTTTGGGGCTTTAAAACGAAGCCCACTTTGCCAATTAAAACTCCCACGCCATTGACATGGTGTGGTTGAATTTTTTCAACTGCAACCAGGGTTAATTTCTTGGGTTGCTTTTAATTGGCAAGGTGGGTGTAGGTCCGCCCCGTCGTTTCATGTTTGTATCGTCCTGTACTGTCCCTATCATACCATCCTATCATTTCATTGTATATATAACCATCCTATCATTTCATTGTATATATAACCATCCTATATAATCGCATTGTATATATAACCTATAATCGCATTGTAAATACTCATTCATTGTAAATACTCATTCATTGTATATATAACCATCCTATATAATCGCATTGTAAATATTCATTCATTGAATCGCATTGTAAATATTCATTCATTGAATCGCATTGTATATATCCTATATAATCGCATTGTATATATGTAATGTATTGTTCAATGTTTGTAAAGAAATCACTTGGATTTCACGTCTAATACCCATATAACCCGCCCTTGAACTCGATTGGGGGGTTAGGGTATTGTATAAGTCTTTAATGTATGTGCCCTTTCTTGCCTCGAAACTCGAATGAGGAAGAGACGGGCATTGTATATGTTTTGTTTTTTTGTATATAAAAATATTTTAAAGATACAAATACATTAGTAATAATAAATGGAATTTCAAGATATTACATCTATCATCACAGAAATATCAAATTTAAGAAATCAAGGAATCGTACTTTCTGAATTTTTGAATGAAGACAGACTTTTGAATGAATTTGAACAAATTGATATACAATTGAAACGTGGAAGATATGTTCTACCTAAAATGTATTCACTGATAAAAAGAATCCAAAAAGCGGTTAATGCTTCTTTGTATAACAATGATATTAATTTATTCATTCGGCTATTTAGTATAGTTGAAGCCATTAGAAAGAAACTCGGGGAACAGTACCAAGTTCGGTCAGAGATTGCTTTGAAAGTGAAATCTATAAGACGTTTGATTGATGCAAGCATTGAAACCGACAATTGAAAAATCGTTAGCATTTCCAATAATGACATCAGAAGCATTAACTACCAGACTAGCCCGTGAGAGGTTAGCATTACTGAAAAAGTTTATACCAATTCGAGATAACGTGCGAGATAAACTACAACTTAGACAGCAAGCGCAGACTGACTTTTCTATTGGAAGCGAACAACTTTTTGCCCCTGTAACTAAAGCCACTAAAGATATGAAACTTGCAACAGAACGTGCTATATACGGCGACATCCCTAAAGAGGGAGCAGTACCTATTATTGATGTATTAGGAAAGATTGCTACAGAAACTGAAAAAACTCACGAGGGAATAAAACAGCTTTCAGGTGAGTTACAAACTCAGCGAGAAATACAACAAATGGGTAATATTGATACTGATGATAACCCCGTTGAAGATGCTAGTGTTTCCACTAAAAAAAGTGTTCCTTTTAACGAGAAATTCACTGATGAAGCTATAGAAGTAATCAAACAAATTCAATTGCTGAAAAATGAAGACTATGTGTCATTTGGTGACTTTGCTGTCAAAAGTTATTATAAGAGAGGGAAATTTTTAAAAGATGAGTATAAAAAAAACACAATAAAACGAGATGACTGGGTGGATTGGTTATTTAAAATTAATAAAAATGAACCCGGAAAATTAAAAAAGGATACATTGGAATACAGAGCTTTTAAAATGGGAGTTGATGCGTATGGTATAGAACAACAACAACTAAAAGAACAACGAAAAGAACAACAACAAGGTCGAGGTCGAGGTCGAGGTCGAGGTCGAGGTCGAGGTCGAGGTCGAGGTCGAAGTCGAGGTCGAGGTCAAGGTCGACAATCTCCAGAAATTCAAAACGTTTCCGAATCAGAAAGTACTTCAGGAGAGGGTTATGGAAGTTCTCATCATGATTCTCATATGTGTCCTAGTAATATCATTAATGATATATCACGACTTGAGGTTCTTATGGGAGGTAAGCGAGCTGGAAATAACTCAGTCGAAATAACTAATGAAGCATTTGATATTTGCAGACGATTATTCCAAGGTGGGATAATTGATATTCATACGTATCGAGAACTCTTGGATGAGTTAATGGACGGAATTCCAGGGGAATTTAGCGATTGAAATTGTATTTAGAAATTACAAAGTCATTTCAAATAAGATGATAGTACACTATAATCACAATAAACCAACAAACGTGTATGTGGTAAACTCAAGATTGCCCGTTTATAAGGCATACTACGGTGACGGCCTTGGAAATACCATGGCTGGTTTATTCACAAGAATAGCCCCAAAAGTAGCACCAATTGCTAAACAATTAGCGATGAAAGCCATTGATGTTATTCGTAATAAGGGAATTAACGCTGTTGGAGATCTTGCAGGAACGGCCTTTTCTACCGCAAAGAATAGAATAACGTCATTGGTGAAATCTAGATTCGGACGAAAACCACCACCACCGCTACCTTCAACAACAATGATGCCTGCAAATGTCAGTAAAGTGATAAATAACGCAGTGGAACAAAAACTAGCATCATTAGCAATGACTTCACCAGATAGTAGTAATATTGCAAGTATGATAGCGGGAAGTGGTCTTGGAGGAAATCGAAAAAGAAAATGATTTAGAAAAACGATACGTTTTAGTATAAATGGCATTTAAAAAAATTGCTGATCCAGCGTTTGATATGGCGGCACCGGTGAATAAAGATGATTCTAAAATTAACTATCAGTATTATGCCTATCCTGCAAGAGAGCCTAATCAACGAGGGAGAGTTGAACTTCAAGTTCAAGATACAAGTAGATACTTTTTGCCGTGTGAGGCATTTATTGAAGTAGAAGGAAAGCTTGTAACAAATGTTGCAGCTGATACGCCATATGGGGATAACCCAAATATCCGAGTTGGTTTCGTAAATAATGGCATTATGGCGCTATTTAACAGTGCAAGATATATCATTGATGGAAAAGAAATTGAATCAATAGAACAAGATGTTGATATTGCAACAACAATAATCGGACTTGCGAGATATTCTGATGATTATACAAGGTCGGCTGGTCCGTCTATGATGTTTGCTAAGGATACTTCTGAACATCCGAACCATTATCAATTTATTAAAGTACGAACTGAGCAAGCTACTGCAGAAGCTGATCAACAACTCGATGCTAATCCAGACCGTGAAGGCCGGCCAGCCGCTGAATTCGACATTTTAAAAAGGGTCAATGATAATTTCAATCTAGGATTTGCAACACGAAAAGGAGCATTAAAAGGAGAGCATCGACGATTTTCATGTGCAATTCCGTTACATCATATATTCGGATTCTGTAGAAATGTCAGAAAAGTCATCTATGGAGCAAAGCATACAGTCGTGTTAGTGCGAAAAGAAAATGACAATGATGCAATCTGGCGTGCTAATGGTGTTGATGATGGTAAAGTCATTTTAAATAAATTGACTTTATGGATGCCCGTCTTGACACCAGCAGTTACAATAGAGCAAGAATTACTATCGTTTATGGACACAGGTGGAAAATCATTGCTAAGTTGGCTAACAACAACGACTGATACGAAGCAGGATAATGTAAATGGCACATTTACATGGCACTTAGCATCAAAACAAGGTGTTTCAGCTCCACGTCATATCTTTATAGCGTTACAGGATGCAAATCGAGTAGGTCGTCAATTATCTAGTCATATGATATTTGATCAATTAGGAGTAAGTGAAGTTTCGTTGAGAATAAACGGACAACAAGAACCAGCAGAGATTGTACATCTTAATTATGAAAACAACAACATAGCTCGTGTATATCATAGAATATTGTCGTATATGGGTCGTGATCAAAATGTTGATACTGGTTTGCAAATATCGCAAATTGATTTTGAAAAACACTATCCGATTTATTACTTTTCATTGGAACATCTTGACATGATGAGACAATCTGTTGTTGATATATACTTCCAAGCTCGGGTACAACCCCCTGCTGGTATAGCCGATTATAGAGCAGTTGCTGTCATTCTCAGTGATAAATCAATGTTGTTAGAAGGAGTTGGCGGACGAATGAGACTTATTGATGCACCAGTGGAAAACATGTAGTTAGGATTTTCACAATAAGATCAATTGAAAGTGTAAATTACATTTTAGAATAGAATGACATATAGTATTGTTAATGTCCAGTTGACTGATGGTCAGGTCAAGAAATTGAAATCAAAGTCGGCTAAAGAATGTGGAACTACAATAACGTTGAAACCCACTCAAATGTCCGGTGGTGCACATAAATTATCACTGACAGATCGTCAAATAAAACATTTCAATGATGCGCTAAAGAACAAACGAGGAGTTCAAATTGATTTTTCGAAAGCAGCAATCGCCAGTATGATAAAATCGGGTGGAATATTCCCGCTGTTAGCTGCTATTCCAGCATTGATTGCAGCGGCTGCCCCAGCGGTTGCGAAGGCGGCAGCGTTAGGAGCCGTTGGTACTGCTGCAGGAATGGCCCTGAAAAAAGCTACTGGGAAAGGCTATAAAAAAAAGGAAAGGGTCTAAGACTACCAGGAACTCCACACAATTGGTACAAGGGCACGGGCCTAAGAATACCAGGAACGGCTTATTAGTGGAAAAATCCCTTGGATTTTCACCAATGTCCAATTTTGATTTAATTGATGCTGTAAAATCATTATCAATAAAAAACTTTAGAGGAGTTTTCATGAGAGATCAATTACCGTCAAAACCAATGAAAAATGAAACGGGTATTATCAATCTCGATAACAGCAGCGGAAAAGGAACTCATTGGGTCGCATATGCAATTGATCCACGCGGAATTGTCTATTTTGATTCATATGGATTAGCTCCACCAAAAGAATTCATGCGATATGTATCCACAATAACAAAGTCATCTCCAATTTTTTATTCCACGCTACCAACACAACAGTTAAATGATCCACCGATATGCGGTCGTGAAGTATTAAATGTCCTTGCAGAGATATCTAAATTTCCAAGAAAACCACCACAAGTTGTTGTTAATGAATATACTAGCAGGCAATGGCAAAAACGATAGCGTTATGATTTAGAAAAACGTAGCGTTTTCGTATAATGATTGATATTTGGGGACGACCTTTATCAGAATCAAAAAAAACAGAAACCGATAGCAAATTCGCTGTCGAAAGTGTAAAAAAAATAATCGAAGATGAAATCGCCGAGACATTAAACTTGTCAAGTGTAGATCCTGGGGAAATAGTTGTATTTCAAGATCGCCAGGGCAAATTGAAATCTAGTAATGTTTCATTGGATGATGTCTTAATACGAAGACGTGACGTCGTTGAAGATACAATAGTGTTATATTCAAATGATGGAAAACTCAAACCGGGTGTACTCGTTTCTACAATCACAGATGCATTAAAAAATTTAAATGAAGAACTTGAAAAACATATAACAACATATACTTCCCTTCGTAGAAATATTATCAATAAATTCTTTGGAACACCAGCGGTAACCTCTCCATCTCTCGCTGAAATTAAATCCAATTTTGATGAAATTAAAGCTAGTATTAAAAATATTAATGATGCTGGATTTAGTATTATTAGAGATAGCATTAATAGTATTAAAAAATCTATCGAGGATATTACAAAATTTAAAACAGACAATCTTCCGCTACTTGAAAGAATAAAGATTCCTCATGAGAGAAATATCATAAATATGATATACACAGTTCTCTCTGGATCATTAGATTGGGAACCTAAAAAGAATACAATAACTCTCACTGTGTCAAACAAGGGTATTTATCGATTAACAATAGTGTCACTGAATCAGTTTAATATATCATCATCGACTTCATATGGATACAACAACGTGATTTCAACGACTATTGACGTGGGTGAATACAAACGGTTTACAATAACAAGCACTGATCCTAATTTAAATAAGACATCATTTGTATGGTACATGGAGTTTGTAGCTGATCTAAATTAGAATTTTTAACAATTAGAAACCACTTGAGATTTTAAAATAATATGATTCCGTCATCGCAATATCGCTATGATACCGTCAAAGACTTCTTAACAAAACTCAAAACACTCATTGATGAATATGAAATAAAAATTAAAAAGTATCGCAGGAGAATTACCGCAATTGATGTTACAGTATACTCGGTATCTGGTATAATGGCCGGTGCTGGTATTATACTATCTTCAGTAACAATGGTAGCTCCGATTGCTGTCCCAATTGCTATTTCCGCGGTGACAACATTTGCTGGACTTGCAAATGCTATTACTAAAAAAATATCATCGTGTTCTCAAGAAAAACTTAACGACTATATAGTAAAACATCAAGCAGTATCTAACGGTTACTCACAATTATCCTCGTTGATGTCATCATCGATTGATGATACGATAATTACCGAAGACGAATTCTCCGCGATGATACGTATTTATGATACTACGATTAAAAACGCTAACGTTTTTTCATCTATTGCAAAATTAGACATTGTAAATAATAATAATGTCGCAAGAGATTCAACTACTTCAGCGGATAGCAGAAAATACCACTCCGCGGAAAACAAGCATGATATCAATATCGTCAACAAACCCTAAATTCAGTGTGAATTTTCCCTCGCCTGTTTCAGTAAAGGAAATCGCGTTGGCAAAATTACGAGTGTATCATAGTTGGCCTAATATCAGATCGGTTCCATTTGGCGGTCAGAGACCTAATAATTCTCTGGTGTTTGCATATAGGAATAAAAAAGATGACACTCCAGATTGGATCGTTGTTTCAATACCAACTGGGTCCTATCAAATTGAGCAAATTAATAATGAATTACAACGTAGAATAAAATCCATTACTAAAAAAGAATCAAAAATTGCGATAACAGTTCATGAACCAACACTATCATCTACAATTGAAATAGGCTCTCCTGGGTACGTTGTAGATATTTATAACAGTTCAATAAGAACAGTATTAGGATGGCCCGAAGATCCACCTAGAAGTGCTGGTAATTCCACGCCCGAGCCTGTAAAATCTGATTACGTCACTGATGAAATAGGACCTGAAAATCCATCAAAAGGATATAAAACCCTCCTCGATATAAACTTTACAAAAAGATATCGACGTAAGAATGAATATGGTAAAGATGAGTGGACAATTCCATTTTATAATGATTATATCCCACAGGAAGGTGAAATTCTGGAAATACATGAAACAAGTCCAGAAATGGGAGATATTGAAACTTTTATCTTCAGAGGAATGAATGATGATTTTAAATTGTTATTACCATCGTTAAGATCCGGTCTTCTCACACAAGCTGAGTTCATTAGTGTAGTCTCCGCGGGTAATAAAATCATCGATGACATGGAAATATTTAATTCGAGGATTACTAATCTCTTCACTGATGAAAATAACCCAATTTCAAGAACTTACTCCGCCCGAGATTATAAAAAAAATATAAATGAAAATCCAAATTATAAACTCCCAGGATATAACGCACCTGAACTAAAAAATCAACTCAGAACTGCCATCAACGAAGGATTTAATAAAATCTATCAATCATGGAAAGATAGCCAGCCGAAGCCTATTATCCTCACTCATAATAATTCTCCCGACGGCGACGGTAGACATATCGCACCGAACAATGTGGATATTTCATCGGTGATCGCACTTAATTTAACGTGTGATGTAATCGAAGGAAGTTATCAAATTAATATGGAACAATCAAATCAAGCCCGACAAGGTTACATTCTTTATTCATTTTCACCAACAGCACCCCCCGGATTTTTAATTGTTGAGAATCCGACTAATCCAGTCTATATGCAATGTCAAAATGATTCACTAACTAGAATTAATTTTACACTCACCGATCAGTCAAATAATTTAATTGATCTACGTGGTGAAGTATTATCGATTAGTCTGTTTGTGAAAAGCTAACAATAATTTGTATTAATCAGCAGCAGAGAGGGTGAAATGACAACATATTTGCGACCGTAGATGGCAGCAATTTGAGTGTGGTTATGACAATGTATTTGCGACAAAATCGCTAAGATGGGGTCTTTATTTTTTTTTTGGTTGAAATATGAGATTTCGTAGGAAGGTTCCATTGGCATTCTGAGGCTTTAATCGATTCTGTCGCAAAAATTTGTAGACGTAGATGGCAGCAATTTGAGTGTGGTTATGACAATGTATTCACGACAAAATCGCTAAGATGGGACCTTTAATTTAAGGCTCAATTGGCATTCTGAGGCTTTAATCGATTTTGTCGCAAATATATTGTTGTAGGGTTCACCCTCTCTGCTGCTCCTGACATATGGAATGTTGCACTAGGCCAAAGCGTCTACTAGAAAACTAGAATAAATCCTTTTGTCGCGCCTTAGAGACATTGTCCTGAACAAATTTCTTTTATTTGTCACACGGACGAACTGACCGGCGAATTCAACGGGGTTGACACCCTCAGACGTGGCTTGTCAAGTCCTGTCTATTCGGCTAAATATCGCCTAGGTACGAGTGAGCCAGTCGCAACAATTCATGAATATATATATATATATATATATATATATATATATATATATATATATATATATATATATATATATATATATATATATATATATATATATATATATATATATATATATATTCAATCCAATTAAACAAATCATATAGTTTTTAAAAATCAACCGATTTTTATAAATCAAATATGGCGACATATGTTTTTGACAATTTTAGAATCAGCGATGTAATCAATTTTATGTAAAATATCAAATAGAAAAGATTATTTGTTGTACTGAGTCTCGATGAATACAGGTAACGGATGTTCATCATGTACCTACTGTCTAATTCGGGCGGCCTTGCCATCGTTGTTGCTTAATGATCACGAACCAATAGATTGCAATGAAACAAAATAAAAAAGATTAAGAATTTAAACACTGAAACACAAGTACTTAAATTCCATATCCGAAACAATGCATACATTCATGTATACATAAATACGTACACCTACACAAGCGCCATTGGCGACACGAGCGTCGTATCTGTCGCTCAAGGCGTTCGCTTGTTATTCAAGGTCATCCGTAACCCTAACACTAACCCTACTCCTAACAATGGTGTTTTTTCATCGAGCAGACCATTGATTTGAGTACTAAATCATTACTCTATCAATAAAAATAATAATCTAACCTAGCCAGTGCCAAGTTTTCATGATAAATATAAATGTAAGTTTCGAAAGTATGTAAGTTCTAGAGTCCGTATGAGTGGTTAACGAACATCATTTTTGGTTACATTTCGATAGCCGTGTTAGTATTTATGCTTGAACGTGCAGGCAGGCAATTGTTGCCATATCTCGCAGCAGAGGACCCGGGATTGAATCCTGACATGGAACAAATATTCATTTAATAATCATATATATAAAAAATAAGATAAATCTCGTCCAATAATGTCTTGAGTAATTCTCCTTTGGCCCTTGCTTGGAGTAATAATACAATATTCCCGTAAAAATAATAATAATAATAATAATAATAATAATAATAATAATAATAATAATAATAATAATAATAATAATAATAATAATAATAACCATACTACTAACAATGTTGGATTTCTTTACAGTACGGACGATCGGATATGCCGATTTTCATGTTTTTTTTCACTGCTAGATGCAACTCTCATGACATATGGCATGTCGCACTAGACCAAAGCGTCTACGAGAAAACTTGAATTAATCCTTTTGCCACGCCTTAGCGACATTGCCCTGAATAAGTTCCTTTTCTTTATCGCACGGAGGAACGGACAGGGCGAATTGAACGGAGTTGACACCTTCGGACATGCCTTGTCATGACCTGCTTATCGGGATCTCGCGTTGCAGAAAGGGTGCAATAGTTTTGGAGAAAAGTGGATTTAAACTAACTGCACACTGATATGACTCAGCGTGGCAGTAAATACATAGCAAATAGTAATGTTTCAAGGAGGGAACTGTATTATCAGTTCAAAGAGATATGAAAGTTAGCAATGCAAGCGAGTTATAATCCATGCAAACTAAGGACACACATTTGAATATTGACCACAACATGGAAACTATAGACAATGTAATGTCATGGCCAGCTCTGATTCCCATTATCTTGCGGAATGAAAATGATGAGAAACATTATTAAGCTGTACATGAACTGTTCGGACTAAGAGGGCTGGTGTACTCAAACATAATTGTGGTTCGTTGTTTTTGTCCCAGAAATATCTTTAACTATTTTCAGAGCAAAAGGCCAATACATTATGATTATCCCTTTTCTAATTAAGGCATCAGCCTTTAATTGTTGCTTCCTACAACAATATGGCAGGCTGGTGATTCCATACTGTTCATAGATGTGTTTAGACAAAAGCACAGTACTGGGATTGTTAATATACTCAATCATCAGAACATGTCTTGTTCTGTTTTAAGTGTGCATAAATTGATAATGTCAAGAACATTTTATAATTGACATGAATCTATTCTACTAAACCATCATATGATTCATGAAGTCTGAAAGTGAATTTATTTTGTTTGTAATACGGCCGAATTTGATTCAATTGTTTCACAGTAGTTAATATTTTTGAAGAATTTTTCGTTAACTCTGATCTAAGAATTTAACAAACGCTTTTACATTGATTATCTGTAGCATTCTTTACACAAACGGAAACAATAATTTTCAAAAAAGACTATCAACTATGGTGTATCATAGTCAAAGAAGATATTTTATACATATATAATCAAATATCAGTACAATTAATACACATAACTGTTGACAAAAAAGACTGCAGATACAATGGACACTGAAGACAAGTTTACACCGACAGTAGAAAATATCAATACAAACTAAAAATGCAGACAATTATTGAGAAAACATGACGAATGAGGACATCCATTTTCACAGACAAAAAGAATATACCTACCAGTATTGAGTATACCCTATATGAATATCTTTAGACTATATAATCCAGGGATAGCACTTTCCGTTCTGTCTGCCTTATATTCATAATTCTGTATAATTTATTCTATATACCTTGATTTTTTTAAAAATAGGAATCCTGAACGACTTTGTAGTCCGATGGTAATTACTTACTAGGTCGTCATGCCAGTGTGTCTGCTACACACGAGTGCATATAACATCAATTTGGAAGCATTATTTTTCTTGTGTTGTGTGCTTAGTCGTAGTAGAATATGGGCTAGTGTGTGCAGGCAAGATGATGGGTGTCGTTTATCCGCGGACCTAGCTTCAAATCTCTAACCTTTATGATAGATTTATTTGTATTAAATATTAATTCTTCATACTATTATCAAGCGTTTTCCTGTAGAATCCAAGGATAGCACTTTCCATTCTGTCTCGTGTATATTTATAATTCTCTATATATTTCAGGTGTAATGAAATACTAGACAGTATAACACACTTACCTTCATTTGAGGATCCACACGTTTTACACTAAAATGTGATCCATATAGGATATACATTCATTTCATTTTTTTATAATTTTAATATTATATTAAAATAACATAATGCAACGATGAATAGGCCCATGTGATGGCCACTATAATGACATAGCTAACTCATGTCGCTACAATGGAATATACCGTATTTGGATAATGGGAGTAATATTATATTTGTACATCGCAGCATATCATGTTTTCTGCTTGGATCACGTTTATTTCAGTTTCAAGTGACATTTTATGGGGAAACAACAATTAAAGCAGAAAAGGATACAATAGATAAGAAATTATAAAAAGGTAAAAAGATAAATACATCAAACCTAACCAATCCAATCTAAAATATAACAAGAAGAACAAACGCATTTTATTTCTAGGATATTAACATAATTCAAATATTTAAATAATAAACGCTCTAAAAGCTTGGTCTGTTTTTTCTGGATGGCGTTGTTTACTCTTTAATTTGATTTTGTTATTAAATGTTAAACCGTATTACTATTCCTTGGTAAACGCGATGCTATATTGTAGTAGAAACACAGTTTACATTTCTTCTGCAGCATGCCAAAGATAAGTGCTCCCATGGCTTTGCATTCCACAGTGCTCTCCTGGGCTTTTAGTCAGACTCTTATCACCTGTTACAGTCTAGGGATATTTATGAAATAAATAAATCACCTGTCATCAAAACGAATGCATAAAATGCTTGAAATCAGGAATGCACTTCAGCAAATATATTTTTGGTCCAAACGTTTTGGCAAGATATGAATGGATAAAAGCCGTATAGAAAAATACATGAAATTCTCTTTTAAACAATTTTTGTACAAATGCGATTCGCTCGTAATCTGCATCGATTGTTTCCAACAAGCATTTTATTTTCAAGGAAACTGAAATTATTAGAGAATGGAAAGAAAATAACAATATAACTGAAGCTGGATATCCAGAATGTGTTATTGTTTATTTTTTTAAAATAATAAATGTCAGAAAAGCTGCCGATTTTTAAAATTAACAAACGGTCATACATGATGCATGACCAGTGTCAATAGTAAAGAACTGCATAACTTTATTGCAAAAAAAAATAAATCAGAATATCAACAGGAAAACACACTGAAATAACATGAAGAATAACAACTTGGCGCAACCTCTTCCCCAAAGATTGTATTTATTCCCGTGTAGAGTATAATTCGCTGATAGCAACATGACCGGGAGATGGGAGCTGATTTCGTTCGGGTATATCCAGCAACAGAGAATAATGCGATACGTTCCAAGGCGTCATGATTTAGCGTTAGTGAACGAAAGTTTGTAAAAACTGAGTGATTTAAAAATGTACAAATTAGGATATTGAAAGAGTAAAGCAGGTTCCTCATATTTACATTCTCATATCTGCGATACTGATCATTATCACGTGACCAAAATAATCATTGAACAGGAACCACGTTGGGGGCGCTCACCAGTTATTATGTACATTTGAGAGAATGACCTAGGTAAGGTGAATGCTTTTTTTGAAACACGCACAGTGGAGATAATGTTATCATCCCTCTATGCTACTTTGATGTAATGTGGCTGATGTTCTTTTGGGATATTGTACTTATGGAAATTATACATGATATAAGCCCACTGCTAACTAAAATGACTGCTCACTTGTGCTACATATAATCAGCCTGAATTAGTTTAAAGTACGCTATCTTTAGCACCCATTGAAAAAGAAAAAATAAATTTTGCCCAACTAGATAATAACAGCCTGTGAAAGAACAATTGATGAATCACTACATATATAAATTTAGCTATGAAGTCCAGGAAGCTAAATGACCAAGCAGAGCTAGGTGGTTTTGAAAGGTCGCATTTGTGGTAAGACCAAGCGGTATACTGTATAACCCATAATATACCCATCGATTATACACCAAAATAAAGTGAATTAAAGGTTCTTTGAACAATACCCAAGACATACAATGTCTTTTTAAAATAGCCAGTATAACCAGTGAGGACACCTGGGGTAATTCTTTTTCCTTAATATTCTAACCCTATACAAAATACGAAACTGTAGAGCGAGACCTTTGTGCATGAACGACCATCACATAATCACTATTTAGACAGTGTACAGTCTAGTTTAGATAATTACACCTAAGTCTGATTTTTCCTTGCAATTGTGAAGCATATCAACGTGTATGTCTAAAGGGTTGCATAAAGGCTAATTTTGACTGCAGTCTCCTGTATTAAATGTATCCATCCGGTTATACAAATCCTACCTAAAACGACAGATGAATATGCTACGTAAACATTAATAGGCATAGTACCATGGAATATCATGCATATTCTTAAAGGCAGGATTGAAGTACGAAAGAAGGATGACTCGAACAATGTAGTTTTATCCTTGGTTGTGGTAGGGACAGGCATCTGGATAGACAACCAACAGGAAATTTACGTGACAGACACTTCTGACAGCCAGGCCTAAAATAATGACTCCATATATGAGATCATTAGTTTTGATAATTCCAACTGTAAACATACCTGTAAATGTTTCGCATGTAGTACGGAACCGCAAACGATTGATTCTCCTTACAGTATCATAGATTTCATGGAAATTTGTTTCGAAGACAGGTTATTGAGACATATACAATCATGTAAGTAACGTTTTCTTCTTCAGAATCATCCATGAAACATAATGTAAAGATTTTAATATGTTCTTGTATCCAAATAATTTAGATTCTCAGCCCCTTGTTACCATTATAGATTATGTATTTAGAAATTCTTATAAAATTATATTAAAAACTTTATTTATTTATTTATTTATTTATTTTTATTTATTTAGTTAGTTATTTATTTACACGCTATGAACTAAAGTACGACAATCTTTAATGCTTGTTATTTTTTTCATTTGTTTTATACATACATACATACATACATACATACATACATACATACATACATACATACATACATACATACATACATACATACATACATACATACATACATACATACATACATACATACATACATACATACATACATACATACATACATACATACATACATACATACATACATATATACATACATACATACATACATACATACATACATACATACATACATACATACATTACATACATACATACATACATACATACATACATACATACATACAGTGTAGTAAGCTGCCTGTCATTATTCCAATTTTGCATATTCATTGGCGGATGCACACGTCTCAAACTGTAATGCGGCAATGGATATTCAACAGGTATCCCTTTGTATAATTGAACTAATGATAAGCTTTACTAATTGAATCTGGTGGCATACTTGGATGTATGCGTTAAGTACAATAAACTATTGAATATTTTGCAAAATCTATACATACTGAAATACATAACTGTGTTTTGAATTTGACGAATGAGAGATTAACTATTATTCTGCCAATATCAATTTATGTGTTGTCATAAAGAAAATGCACAATGTTATGAAAATACAACGCAACACACTTTATTAGTATATAATCGGGCTTGCTTAATTTTGTTACAACATCGTTATGACGATTAGCTGTAGTCGAACATCGGAATTTTACGTACAGTTTGAGTAGTTTTATTACATGATTGTTTCTTGTTTAAAGTCTTCTTTTTGTATATATTATGCATATAGTTCAACTGTTAAGTTATTAATTATGTGAAAATGTATGACAACGCGCTTTTATATAGGTTTTCAAGAGTACTGACCAAGCAAGTTGGATTCACCATTGAACTGAACCTTTTTCTGAGTGCCCCTTCAACGTTTGCACGCAGCAGACAATAATATTTATACAATACAGTATTCAGAGGCTGTTGTAATTATATTTTGTCCACATAGATGTTCTTATTTGTTTTAGCTATATTGTACAAAACACACACACACACACACACACACACGGCGAATACGTCAATATTGTACTCGAATATAAGGGAAGCATTTAAAACTTAGTTCCGAATCGTCAATGAGGAAATAAACTGCTATAGGTCTGTATATCTGTAACAGAATGGGTTGAGTAATTCCTTTCAAATTATTGTCGTATACAAATATAGTTAAGAAAACAATGCACTTCGTTACTATGGAGGATGCGTTGGTTTGGATTATAGATAACCAGATATCGTTGTGTTGGTCATCGTACATAATAACAAATTTATTTTTCTATAATCATGTTTGGTCATTTTGGATATGGTATGGTTTTAATGGAAAGATAACGGCAGGACAGCGCACCCATAAACACTAATTTTAGCAGGCTAACATGCCTTTTTGGAGAAACAAAACTTTGGATAACCACTTTTAATCGACCATTTCCTGTTTCGGGGTATATCTGGAAAAGTTTGAATATGCTAAACACATGCTTCTTTATGCATTTTCTCGATGTTTGTAACTCCCGAGTCATGAAACAAATGCAAGTGTTTTATTTTCTTTATCTAATTACATCCTAATAAGAAAAAAAATGTTATTAGTCCTTGGTAAAGGTAACACTGTACTGTGTTAAATACAATTTATTTCACAGTCTTTTGCAACCAGTTAACAATCTTCTCCTTGTTTGTTTCCATCCAAACTATGTTAGCCTCGATGCTTTCCAGGGCTTGTTGTCTGCCTCTACTACCAGCTCCTGCCTCTGGATATTTTGCAAAGAAGTCCTTCACCTGTTGTGCAAAAGCACATATGAATATTATTGGTTTCAGAATTAGTTACAATTATTCGTATAAAAGTTCATGAACCACGCCTGATGACAAAATGCCAGTTGAAACACAATGCAATGAATGAATTTCATAAAATATTTTTAAAAACGTTTTCAGTAGAGGAACTGTAAATGTATCTAACTCTAAATGTCTAGAAAACTTTGCAATCCATCATTTTTTAAAATAATATACAGGAGAAGGAATGAGATTGTTAATTTAAATTCTAATTCTTCATGAGAAAGAAATAAAATTGAACGTGGATGTCCATATTTGTCGTACTGTTCATACTGTCTCCCTGCTTTTAATAATACATGCATCAATAGGAGCTAATGATTTAAAAGCAAAACAATAAAAAGATAAATATTTTGAATGACTAATAATAAACACAAAGTACTATACATACTTTTGTTGTAATAGGACACAAAGAATGAAAATTAGACCAGCAACAAGAAAAGACAAGAGGAAATTCCCATCCACCTCAATGTGACAAGAGGAAACTCCCAAGCACCCGAACGTGACAAGAGGAAACTCCCAAGCACCCGAATGTGACAAGAGGAAACTAAACTCCACCTGAATTTAGCAATTGCGAAGCGGATAACTTGAAATGAGCTGAATTATACCAATCATATTGACCTTGACAACTATCAGATCAATTTAAACTTTTTAAAAATTTGGATGGGTATGTGTATCCAGCTGGCTCGGTTTTCACAGGGTCAGGGTTTTCCACTCCCATTTCGTTAGATTTTCCTACCCACTATGTCACGCTAATTTGTGCAAAGCATAACACGTTTTTTAAAAAAAATATTATAGATGGTGGTAGAGGTACCCGAACCAGCAAAATAAAAAAATATTCAACCTTAAAAGTCGGCCTCGCCAGATATTTCCTAGTGCATACCCGACTGGTCTTATTGGTTGGGCCAGGTACCTGTCCATTCCTATATGATCCTAAACTTTACCGATAACATGCTACATGGTTATATTAAAATAATTGTGTCTGTCCATGCAGGTGAATATTGAGAGTCCAAACAAATGTGATGTTCAAGAGTCAATTATTTTTACCTGTACTATTTGGAACCTTCTGTTCAAATGTCAACTATATTTACCTTTACTAATTTAAATATTGTATTCAAATGTCAGCTATATGTACCTGTACTAGATGTAATCTTTTATTTGAAGGTTAGCTATATTTACCTGTACTAGTTGTAATCTTGTATTCAAAGGTCAAGTATATTTACATATACTAATTGAAATCTTATATTCAAAGGTTAGCTATAGTTACCTGTTCTAGTTGGAACCTTGTATTAAAATCAGAAACAACGCTTGGTATTAGTCTTCCGAAGTACCTTGAATACAACGTAAACCTATAAAGAGAATTGAAGATGAATAATTTGTGTGCAAGGAAAAGCCAATACCACCGTGCATAATACATGCATATTCGTGTTTTCAAATTATTTATGGTATTTAAGTCCTACCTATTTAATATGTTTTGTAAATGTTGGTTTTCGAAGGAGATATAAACATTTTGGTACACTTACACTGAAAATGAAAAAGTTGGCGAATTAGACATACAGATTTCTGGCAATAGGTGATGTGATATACCGTGCCAAACTTAAAAGGGCAATATTACTGTAATGAAATTACCTAGGCGAATATCCCGTAAAAAACGAGTATTTTATTCAGGAATGCTAATATAAGATTCAGTCATATTTTCAGAAAGAATATAATTTTACTCATTTAAAGTCGTTCAATACTAATTTATTCGTAAGTTTCCTAACTAAACTAATGGTTGCCTTGAAATTGTTAAATTTCAATTATTAATTTTCATTGTGGCTAAAGATACGAAGTAATTAATTAATTAGATATAATATTTGCTGTTACACAGCATATTCTCTAATTCTAGACAGCAAACTATTTTCATGACATAAATAATTAATTATGACTTGCCAGGCATTGCTCAGCTATATCAACTGCCCAACGAATTATCACATAGAATTTAATGTGCTTAGAACAAAACCTATTTGCACTGAAAGGCGTACCTCTTTACCATGTAGATCCAGTTGTCCTGGATCCAATTCCAGACAAGTCCTCTACCAACGGGATTCTGCGAAATGTAGGTTAATACTGTCCAGAAATCCTGAGAGCGGACTTTATCTTCATCCTTTGCATACTCAATGAATCTTTAAAAACAGAGGAAATGTTGCAATGGTTCGATTTGCTCGTCAAAAGAACTTTTCTTCACGACTTAAAGCTCATTGCGTATAAGCACGTTTTGGGGTTTTAAGATAATTTTCATATACTTTTTGACATGGCAAAGGTTAGTTTCTACATAATAATTGACCAGCGGAAGTATTGCAAAACGGAAATGTTTTCTTAGCATTGGATAAATTATTGTACTAAAATAATAACTGAATGTCTAAGACGAATAAAACGTATCTTATGTTTTTTTTTTTAAGAAAACCAGAGATACATAAAACATAATTTGACGCTAAAGTGTTATTCAGGATATCGGTTATTGCCATAGAATCTTCTGAGACTTTCACTACTGTTAAATTTATTTTTATCAAGAGATACGAACACGCTCAGAAAGTTTTTAATCTGACTGACGAAGGAATAGAACTAAATGAATGTTAATATTTTATTTGACAAATCGAATGGAATGCGTTAATTGATTTTTTAAAAGATCAACAAAATATTGACGCCACCACATTTCAGGCAACATATGTCGTTTTCTTTACATGTGTTTTTTATGAGCCGGGGAACATTAAGCATTAATACAAATAGTTTAGTAATGAAAGTAATTACCTGACAAGAAGCCACGTTTCCTTGGTCTGTGCCAGTCCGTAAAGAAGCTTGATTTTCTCTTGCGGGACAGCTTCGTTCAGGTATCTGTTCCACAAAAAGTCCCAGTCGCTGACTTTTTCTGATCGCATCATACCATATGTGTACACGGCAGAACGTAGATTTGGAGGAATTCTATAAAAATGATATAATTTTCTGGTCGAAAATCTTATTTATATGAAATTTACGCAATGAACCAGGGTATCTTTTCATTAGGAAATCACTAAAGAAAGAATTGTAGAGCGTAGTGACCAACTTATAAGCATGAATAAGCATGAAGGTTGTACTCGCTAATGCGCTGGCGAATGATAAAGTACATAGTCATTTTACCAACAACATATATTTAAAGAAACAAAGTTGGGGAAAATGTCGATTACTGATGCACGAACGTGTAAAAGAAATACGATGTAGCTACGCACCTTACCTCCACATTAGAGCGCGTTCTAATAAACAATAAGCCTTATATCCATTTCTACTATGTTGCACAACTACTGCTGTCCAAAACAATTTTACAGGAAAAGCTGTTTCAACCATATTGTATCGTTATGTGCCTCTTTGGGTATCAGTGATTTAAAATATCATTAATGGTATTGCGTTTAAATCCGCGAGTTACACTCAACCTTAATAGTCTTAGTTTTAATGAATCTAAATCACATGTTCGAAACAGAATTTACACAGTGCAAAATAAAGTCTACTTGAGAAAATATAATGTCAGTATTTATTCCAAGATTCAATGCTTTATATATCTTTTCAAAAAGGTACTGAATAATGGTCAATTAAAATTCTTATGTGGTCACCCAAGGTTGTTTCTTATGAAAATTCAAACGCTTAAGAGATGGATAGTTTACAATTAACTTCTACCAATGCCATGAAAATCAGTGGCATGATAAACTATATCCATCAATTCGAAAACGTTATTTTAAAAAAATGGGCACGTTTAATTTGTACAACTTTGTGAATTACCCGCAACTTGTGTTCCGGATCCATGCCTGGAAATAGGCATTAGCAGTATCCAAACACTCATCATTTCCGTTTCCGCAAGCCAGTTCTATGATTTGCGATCTCAGTAATCTATTTAATGATGATGAAATTTTGTAAAATGTGCATATATGTTTTTAAAAAGCTTCTATCATTTATTGTAAAGATTTACACATCGTATCAAAGATTTTGACTAAAATATGTTTGGATGACATCGGAATTCTGCTGAACAAATCAAACTTTTGATATGGACTCCGGTTTTGTTTCCACATTTTAGATACTGGAATGAGCAAAATATATACTTTCTTATATTTATTTATGACAAATGAGTGAAAATGAGTTCTACAAATTTTAAGTCAAGGTTTTACGTCTAACATTTTTAAGTTGCTATCCCTAGGAAAATAATTTAAAACTGAGATAGCTCTTCCAGTGATGAACAAATAATATTATTTTGTACAACTTCACTAAAGTATTAAAATAAGTCGGAATCCAAATGAATAACCCATACCGTAGTCCAAATATAAAACACAAACGAGATAACACGTAAAGAAACTAAAAGTGATTTTCAGTGTTTTGTTAGCCAGATAAGCGTATGAAGATGTCAAACGAAAAAAAACAAACTGTTAACAAGGAAAATTTTTGAATATGTAGCCGAACGCACCCCATGCATAATTAACTCAAAGGTTGATAAAACAGTGTTGATCACTTTTGTCATTGCTAAAGTCTTGCTATAGGAAGATCTGTACTCGACATAAAACCATTTCCATCTTCAAAAGTATAATTGACCAATTAAAAACCAAACCAATGAATTATCTGGCATGTTGAAAATCTGCGTCAAGTGTCTCGTTTTAAAATCCCACACTCTACGTTTAGTTACAAAGAGAAGCAATTCTTCAAAAATAGCAAAAACCAAACTGGACGACCCGAGTAGATACGGCAAACGTTTTCAATTGTTATGGACTACGAAGAAGACGTTAGTCACATCAGTTTAGAAATGCTTTTGGGGACGTAACATAGCTGTATAAATAATGGTAATAGAAAGGATATTTCATCGATGTGAAGAATGAATACACAATGTACATTAATAAAATCTGCTTAATAAATATGTTAGCTAAAATAAAATATTTTCAGCCTTGCCAATATTAGATTTCAAACTGAGAAGCAAATAGTTCAATGTAGACTAAAAGGGCATGCGGTTAATAATAATTTATAAATGTATGGGTTTTTTGTGCCCTCCTCAGATCTATCCCTAGTTCTGTTCAACCATTTCTTTTGTCTCTATTTTCATAAGCACATCTTTGATTTCACTGATTTACTATATTCTAATATAGCTCTGAAATCATAGTGGTCTTACTTCTGCAGATGTGATCCAGTATCACTCCAGTTACCTATCTTTGCCAAAATGGGACTGGCCTTTGACGAAATGTATCTCTGCAACAAAACGAAAGTATTTTATTCCAGAAATTTTACCTGCCGATTAAGTCAAGCAGCAATGAAACTGTACATAATGATCAAGTTAAAAGTTTGGAAAAGAAATTTAAATTTCATTCAGAGCGTTTTTCATGATACCCTGACGTTTTAAACACCACTTTAGAAACACTGATTACACCTGACAAATGGACACAAATCGGACAGATAGGTGTAAGCAATTATCGACTTAATTGTACGACCACTTAACATAGTAAACTTCTTATGCTTATCTCGGCACTTATTTTTGCATACATTCATTCAGGCAGTGAAAACATTCAAAAGTCTTCGGTTATTTACATTCTGTGCATACATCGTAAAGCTCTGTGTAGCGATGACATTTGAAATAAAAATGGCGTGTCATAGACAGAAAAAACTAATTTAAAATTTCACTTAATCAGAGCTTCTAACATTGAGTCACATAAGCAATGGTCCTTTCAGACCATCGTGAATTATATAGCGTTTGAGAGACTACCATCGTGTAAAAAGAAGAAAAAATATGTTTGAAAGTAAAACTGAAATTTCGGCATCCAATTAGCTCTATTTCATAAAGAAAAGTGCTGAATTTCGTCATCGCTGCAGGTCCTTGTATTAAAACAATAAATGACGTGTATTTATAGCTCTGGTTGGTCGTTTTTGTTTTTGTCTGTTGTCAAGAAATTTGCGTTGTAGTCGCGTTGTAGTCGCTGTAGTAGGAGGTAGTTTAATATATTCATGATTATGGTTTAAATATGGCTTTCCTAGAAAATCTTCATTAGATTTAACTCAGACTATCTGATGAATCTGTGCCTTTATTTCCTCTAGAACTTTAGGCAAGAGTAGACTTTCCTGTCATAAGTCATAGTCTGCAAAACAACTTTCAAAAATTTATTAGTGGTTTACATTGGAGACAAGAGATATATAAAATAATTACCTAGAGATGTATATCTGTATGCATGCCGATGATCTAGCCGTTATTGGCATTCTTAAAGCGATCTGTTTCTCCAGCCTATTTTCGTGTTGCAACAACACATACAAAAACAAGATCTCGCCTATGATGGTGGTTGTTTAGCCGGAGACAAACTGGAGGCCAACAAGAAGAGATTTGGAGGAGATTGAAAGACGAAAGGGATAGATACTGAGATGCAGATATTAAGAAGAGATAAATTTATGTTGTTGCAAAAACAGATTTGTTTCCTTCAATCTAACCACACGCATGACTGTGAGACCGGAACAATTCAGGTGGCGCTCTACTGTTTCGTATTTAGCATAGGGTTAGAATTTTAAAGAAAAAGAATTTCACCGGGTTTCCTCACTAATTATACTGGCTATTTAAAATACGACTTTGTATATCTTAGTTATTGTTCAAAGCATTTTTAATTCCCTTTATTTTGGTGAATGATTGATGGGTGTAATATGTGTTAAAGAGTATAAAGCTAGGCCTTCCTCCAGATGTGCATCTTTCAAAAAGTGCTAGCTCTACTTGCTCATTTTCACTTTCCGAACTTCAGAGGTAAATTTAAAAAAAAAATGATCCGATAACATTTTTCTACATTTTATTTATTTGTTAATTCATTCTTTGCATTTTCAGAAGCTGGCATTGTCTAATCTGGCAAAATTCCTTATTTTAATAGCTGCCAAGGATAGTGTACTTTTGACAAATTCAGGTTGCTTTTTGGAGAACAAGGGAGTAGTCATTTTAGTTAGCAGTGTGCTAAGATCATTTAAAATTTCCAAAAGTACAATATTCAAAAAAATGCCAGCCAAATTACACGAACGTAGCATAGAGGGATGCCAACATTCTCTCCACTGTGCATGTTTTAAATGGAAAAACAACTTCACCTTACCTACATCACTCTCTCAAAAGTACATAATAACTGGAGAGCGCCACCTCAAGAGTCTAGTAAAGGTAAATAGAGCTAATTGCATCAATGAAAACAAGGCGCACAAAAACATTTGTATATTCGTTGATTGGTTAGCCGATTTTGTCGTGTTCTCAATGAAATAAGTATTGTCTGACATAAATTAACAAGTTTCATATTTGTTTTATTTGTTTTGGGCAGGTCACATAAAATATCTTTCGGTAATACACATTTAAGCATCTGCTCGAAAATATTACAAACTCACCAGGCATGTAAAAGTAAGCAAGCACTCTATGCTTTCTTTCGTACTGCCATCTTGAAAGTTTTCATGTTTTCATTTATCAATTATATGCAAAAAGTGCTAATAGACATAAACGTATAGATGGACAGAAGAAAATCAGTGAACGAAGCTGCAGGTAACAATTGACTGTACAGACCGTAACCACTTAGTTAAGGATAAATCTCTCAGGTACTTTAGAGATTTGCTGAACGAGAATGAAGGCATAGGAAGAGTTTGCAATCAAAGAAAAAAGTAAAAATAGACAAAAAGACAAATAATATTCATACATTGCCTACAGCTAGCCATTTAATTAGAAGGATTCGAGTTAATGAATGAAAACACCGAGAAAGGAGGTTGAGAAGATAAATATACCAGGTCTCGACAGCTATTAAAGCGACTCTTCCCTTTCTGAGTTTGTTTCTAATTTTAGTGAAGAAAGGTATAATGAAAGGTATACGCAGGCTAAAATCAGGTGTCACTTTCAAGCCATCCGATAAAATTCAGATTCCTCAATGATATATATGAGCATGATTCAATCTCATTATACCAGGAACGTCATTCAGTATAGCCACTTCGTTAATTGGAACTTATGAAAGGAATATACCATAGAGAATAATAAGATTATTAATCGTATTTTGAATTTGTTTAAATAAAATAACTTTTCCGTGTTAAATCGTAGCCAAGTATCTCCGCATTTATCTTTAAAACACATACTGTTTTATTATTTAAATCTTCGGAGAAAAATGTGGACGTGCAAAATATGCGTTCTATGGTAAATTTTCTCTAAATTTGGGGAAAACCGAATATGGAACGAAAATTGAATAAAATTACTTACTTCAGGCTTTATTTGAACTCAGATTAAAGCTTCTGTCACGTTTTCTCATACATCGAGATATATAAATACAATATGCTCAAAATATACTAAACAAGGGCCTCTCAAGGAAAAATTGCTACCCCCAATCTTACCTTGTCCTTTTTAATTATATTTTAGTACCGAAAAGTGTGATACATTTCTTATAAGCTTGGCATTATTAGGTGTCGCCATATGCTATAATTTCAAGGATTGGCTTGAACTTTTGTGGACAGTTCTGTGTTTTCAGAATTGTGCTGATGATAAAGGTAATGAAGAGCATGATGCTCGAAATTCGTTACTATTTATAGGAAAACTGATTCTATCGGCACAACATAAACTTTTCCGGACTTGTACGACTGTTTACGGACCCGTGTTGTGAACGCAGGTTTATTAACTGAACTAACTTAATTGCCCATCCTAGGACGGAAGTGTTAAAAAAATTTTAAATAAAGAAAGAAAAGACATTCAAAAATTGGGATGAGCGAGCTTCAAAGAAAGATTGAATCTAACAATACAAAAAGAATATTGAAAAATGGATTTAGCATTGAGTTGCGAAATCATGACTTCTTGTTTTGCAGCCGGGACACACAGAAGGAGAAATGTGGGTGATTTATATATAAAATTAGATTAATTGCACATCCGAAGACGAGACTAAAAAGAAATAAAGAAATTTAAAACTTCGGGTAAACGAGTTTGAAAGAAATTTTGAAGATAAACACACACACATACACACATATATGTATATCTATCTATCTATCTATCTATCTATCTATCTATCTATCTATCTATCTATCTATCTATCTATCTATCTATCTATCTATCTATCTATCTATCTATCTATCTATCTATCTATCTATCTATCTATCTATCTATCTATCTATCTATCTCGGACGCTACACCATGAATTTTAGCTATGTAACTTCATATGAACACAACATCAACTATACATGGTAATTAATTTAACCGATTGGTGTACCTTGATTACAATTATTCCAAATAGGTAAAACAAATATTTAATTAACTGCCATTCAATCAATTAAGTTCATTTTGTTTAGGTTCCAAATCTCACCAGAAAATGAAGTCTAAGACATTTCAAAAAAATTTGAATGAAACCCTATACATATCTACGAAAGCACACGTACATGTGTTTTCACAGCATATTGCTCATATTCAAATAGCAGTCTCTGATGAATAGCGTCCATATTAAAACTTCATGCGTAGTGGGTTGATTCAAAATTGTGTTTTAATTACCTATTTGTTCATGTTTGTACCTAATGTAATGTATGCACTCCTTTGAGTAAAAGTCATTTGCAATCTACAATTACTGCGGTACTCATATGAAGCCACGTGACCAAAACATATGGCGTAACGTGCATAAAGGGTACATAAACCGCATAATTGTGCATCGATTCCGTAACTCTTTCTTAAAAAACAGAACTGACAATTACCTGCCAGAGTCCAAAGTGAGGAGTAAAAGATAACATTCTGGAAATGAAGTTTAAGCCTTCTGCAGCACTTTTCCACGGGGCGTAATCCATTTCAGTATCTAAATATGACGTCATACCCAAGGCCAGTTCATAGTCTATATACCCAGCACGTGCTAAATTAAAAGCGTCATCAATCAAACCTGACCTATCCGCTGGGGATAAAATCTATAAAGAACAAATTAGAAAATAGAAAATAAAATATGAATCATGCTCTTTTCCAGGAAAGACTATGTAATAACAATCATAAGTGGTGAATCATGGGAGGAGGTTGCATAAACTGCGCACCACCACCACCACCACCACCACCACCACCACCATCACCCAGCGCCAGCTATGTAAAATGAATGCAATCCAAGAGGTACGTTTCTTAGACAAATTTGTCTTTATAATTAGATTCTTGCAAATATGCCACGGAAATCAAAAGCATTGTGAGGGCTTCCATCACACAAGATACTTACACACTGGCTTATGTCCCACTCCCCATCCCAACGATATTCATTAATCCGCCCCTGTTTATTTAAATATTGTGATGTTTCCTTAATATCGATCATTGTTTATCGTTATTATGTAACCAGACAATAAATTCCCCATCTTCTTTCTACGTAAAGTTCACTACTCTTTCACATCATCTTTGAAACTACTAATATTATAAACCATAACTTAATATGCTCTGGTGAAATGCAAAGACTTAAACAAAATATTGAATTGAGGAAAAGAAATGGCAGAGTTGAGCCTATCTTTGCCTCAGGGATTAAGATGAGACAAGAAATAGGTTGGATGTGACTTTTGGTAACACTATATCTTTCCAAGAATTATGACCTTTTTATTTATTGGTATGTAAAGCTTCCGTTCTCGCCAGGGAATTTTCTCAGCAAGACGACCCTAAATAGTTTCCGTTTACCACCCCTTAACCCTACCCTTCCAAGCGGCTTGTACCCCAACCCGTCACATTTTTAAATGTAAACATCAATGGTATAATAAAGCATGCAAAACACACTCTTTTCATTCATTGATTTATAATTTCTAGCTCGACTGTCACCAAAAGGACCCGAATATTTTCGTCTTCTTCACGTTTCAGACCCAACCAAATTTCAACGTTATCACGGCGTCCATATTTGTGTGGATGAGTCTGACCTTCATACAAAAGTAATGATGTAGTTCATAGTGTTCCTTAAATTACCGAAACACTGAAATCAAACGGTATATTTTCCTGTTGTTTTCAAATCTCTTTGGAATTATTAGAATAAGACGCATACATTGGATGCAGATGACACTGATTGCCTTCTTCTTTCTTCACAACTCCACCCTTTTATTGAAAATTGACTCTTCCAATAACCGGAAAATGACATTGAGCCTAAGAAGGTAAAACTCTGAAATGAGTAATTTTTGTGCCCTTTTCATCTTAGATGCTTTTTGTTTTTAAAATAAGCATGGTACAAGCTGCGGGACGGGGGTAGGGGTAGGGTAGGCAGGTGGAAATTGTACTATATGTTCATAGAGTAATACATATCCAAAATGTGGGGTCAAACAGGGACTGGGTTAATGAAGCGTGCAAAATAATAGACTGCTGCAGAATATCGATATGCTTCATATACTTTTTCTAGCAAGCTTTAATAACCGTTAGGGTGATATTTGGCCATTTAACACCATATAGTATCTTTTTTTCGCACTAATTCTATCTTATTTTGAAAGTGTAATTGAAGTAATGTGCATTGATGTTATAAGCAATATACATATTCGAGGCACTGGGTAATCGAGTGGTCTAAGGAGCTCGCCATTTTCGATCACTGCCATCTCAACTTTGCCCGCTTGGATTTAAGTATCGGGCTAAGCTAATGTGAGTATGTGGGAAACCTACCGTGGGTCGGTGGTTCTTGTAGTTTTCCCCAGGTTCTTGTTCCACCAGTTATACTAGCCACTATATATTGCCTATCTTGCACTCAGAAATGGCGTTAAACCCAAAACAACAACTAAATCAATATGCCTTTTAAAATGTAATCATAAAAATATATAAAGGTCCCTTGTGCAAATATATGTAAACCTGGTAGAATGAAGTAAATATCAAGAAATCCTATATTCCAAGGTAAAATATAACAAGTTATTGTATTATAAACTCACTGTTGTTTAATCGATATTAATCGATAAATCATGTCAGATGATTGTTGTAATTATATACTGCGCAGTTTATGAATCAAACTCACAAGTGAATGCTATAATGGAAACTAAAATATCCATATCGGATAACGAAAACCAACCACGCACCAAAGGGGGAGAAATGTTGCTTGATTCCTATAATTATTTCCCTTGCCAAGTATTTGCTTTTTGTACATTCTAATATTATCTAGTTTCTTTGATACTCTACATTTCTTTCACAATAATAATCCGAGTTTTGATATTTATGTAAAATGATCATCGCTTCGACAAAACCCACAAACGAACACAAAATCTTAAAATGTTCAGCACATCTAGTAAGAAATAACGTCTGTAAATGCAAGAAAAAAAGTGTTTATAACTGGATTTATCAAATCCCCTACCCAAAGGTTAGAAAATATAATTGTTTTCTCATTTTGTTTTTGCATTAGACATAAATAAGGAATAATTACTCTCATAGTTTTAAATGTTACTGAAGAGTGATGTATTATTATACATTAAGATGTATTACATTAGGATTCAAGGGAGATAATGAATATAAGGGATGAAATAAGCCCCAATATTAGATTAAGAGCATGACAGCTGTGGTAGCAACAACAATAACATCAATAACAACCACCACTGTAGCTAAAAATAGTATCATAATCAAAAGCAACAACAGGAAGAACATAAATAATAATAATAATAACAATAACAATAACAACAACAACAACAATAACAACAATAATAATAACTAAAAAAAACAATCGTATTACCAGCGACATATGCACGCGTACGTACGAGTACCTAAGTAGTAAACACAAAAGTGATAAATTAACACAAACCTCTATATCGGCAGATTATGAACAAAAATGCTGTATTGAAATATACATACTTTATAGTATTGAAATTAAAGTTAGGTGCATGATCTCTCTCTTAAGACTAAAAATTTTCCCTGATATTTTATTAATTTAGAGTGTTTTGATCGCATCGGAATGCATGTTCAGTAGTTTCTCATTAACTAAACGCTTGATATATAGGGTTAGTGTCAGAGAGACATAAACAGATACCTCATCAGCGTTGCGTCTTACTTACTGTTATGTTCGTTTTGAGAGCTTCCGGAAAACGTCTCCAAATTACATCCGGATAGTTCACTCTGTAGTAACCCGTCTGGTTCAAATTAAGCTTGATCCAGGATATGTTAGCTCTTAAATTCAATTTTAAAGAAAAAGACACTGAAACAACAAAAGATATTTCAGGGAAGGCAAAAACAGGTATGAGAAGATGTGAGATACATAAAAATGACTATGATTTTAATTAGGTTCACAAGCATAACACAGTCTGATGTAATCGTAAACCTCTTTGTTCGATTGCATGGAACCATCGCAGTGTATTCCATTCTGACATGCTGAAAATGGAAAGGGACAATCGCAGTGTATTCCATTCCAACATGTTGAAACGTGAATATGCAGTGTATTTAATTCCGACACGTTGAAAAGTGCATGAGACAAAGGCATTGTATTCCATTCAGACGTATTTAATAGTGCAATGGAATATTACAGTGCACTTCATTCCGATATGTGGAGAAGTGCATAGGATAATAGCAGTGTATTCCGTTCAGGTATGATGAAAGTTACATGAGACGTGTTTAGATGCTTGTTTTTAAGTACCCTTTTTATCCTTGCTGGAAATCTATAATCCATATACGATATCCAAAGAATGTGACTTAACCCCTATTCCTGTATATTACTGTGATTGTTGAGTGTTGGTTGATAATAGTAATGAAGCTATGTCTCCTGTTTTGAGGCAGCAAGAAAGAAACAAAAATAAAAATGAAGAGTACACAACAATATTAATCTTGTACATGATTGAAATCATGGCATGATTCAAGATACATTCGATTGCAAGGAGCAGTTAGTGCCATAGAAATGACCACTTTATGGTCATTAGTAAAGGTCCAGATGAGCAGTTGTAATTCAAACCTAGAAGTCAAGTTGGTTGATTGGGGAAAACTCTCACGCTATGAATTTCCGAAACGCGTTACACTTTATTCCGACATAGTCACACCTAGTGTGTGTGTGTGTGTGTGTGTGTGTGTGTGTGTGTGTGTGTGTGTGTGTGTGCAAATGTGAGTGTGTAGTTATATAGTTCGAGGGACCTTTAGGAACACTTCCTATTTACATTCTGCCTGTTTATAGGTCAAACTGAAATTGTTCGTGTTACTTTTCATTAATTTGCCAATTTAATCGTATGAATAATTTTCATTAGTGTTAGGTAGAATGTATAATATTATTATGATTATGACGATGAAGAATGTTAAGTATTTTCATGAATGCAATACGCAAGTTATGTCGTATGTTCACGTGTTAAAAATATCCAAACTTAAAATAATGATATTAAAGTAAATCGTCTGTTGTAACAGTGATATTCTAACTATTCGTTATAGGAAATATATTTTTTTTGGTGTTGGAATCAGTCTCAGTATATCAGAAAAAATTAGTAATCTGTACTGCGTGAAATTTTAGGCATTCACACATTTCGTGTGATTAAATACACTATGATGAATGAAAATTAAAAATACACACAAGTTATATCTTTAAAGCATGTTTTAAACTGAAATACTTAATTATTACACTGAAATAAACATATTAAAATTGGTATGAAATTAATATGTGCATGATATGAAAATAAATTATTAACTGAGTTTATACGCTCATATTTTGTTAAGTTTTGATTTTCTAGTCCTTTTGTGGTTAGTCGCTTAGACTGCACCAAAGTGCACTGACAGCAAAGGTTAAATTTCCATGAAGGAGCAACAGCTTCTTTATTAATTGAGCACACATATCGTTCTTGTCGATTAGTCGTTACAACAACCACTCTCCCACTGCCCAGGTTACAACATTTGTATGAACAAATATGAAATATAAACTCGTTTTGTGAGCTTCACTGCAGCATACCTAAACAAACTGGTTCATATTTTCCCATAAGCAAGTTGAAATTTACTTTTATCAAGCTTAAACAAATAACCCGTTCCTTAATTATACGCGGATATTTTACACTGTTCAGTTTTAATGTATTTTCCGGTATTCAACCTCTGTTGCCGAGATATAAATTGTAACATTTAATGTCAGTAGAGATGTTAGTGTATGCGATATTTGTGCTATCTAGACAAATATCTATTACTTTAATCATTTAATGTGATAAATCACCCAGCGATACCTCAGTTCTCGCTGTTTTGCTCACTGTCTTTTGATAATGACTGCACTAAGCAGATGATAGGGAAGGCAACCCATACGGCTCGAAACGAATGAAGTAAGCGACAATTTTTTTTTATAGCTGTGTTAGTATTAGAACCAAAAGAAATGCAATGCTAAAGATATCCCGAGACATTAAACTAATACAATATTTTCCTGACAGTGACTAATTTGTACAAATCTCAGATCTTCAAATCATCTCTTTTTGTAGTACAAAACAATCCGTCCTGCTTCTGTGCACTGTACCTGTTTCTTGTCCATGAATCCAGCAGTTACCGGTCTCACCCATATTGGTGGTATAGTCAACCTTAAATATCCACTTGTATCTGCAAATGAAAGATTCAACTCTTAAATTATGTAAATTTTAAACATTTACAGCCGCACGCACATTTTTCTTACTAAACACCAAAATAAAGTATGGCTTATGAATGCATTAGACAGTTATTTCACGACGCTAACATCTGAAGAATGCATATTCCCTATGTAGTCTCATAAAACCCATTACAAGGCACACATTTGCTTCACAGCGGGACACCTACTTTTCGTTTTATCGTAATTATATTGTGTTGTAAAAAATTATTTTCTCGTCAGATAGTCCATTTGTGCGTGGAAACGCGAAGGCCTCGTGTTACTATTATTTCTTCAATAAGAAATATAACAAATGCATGTTATTCTGAGTAAACAAAGATATGTCTTTTTATTAAAGATATTTTACACTAATTTACTTCATTAATTTTTGTAAAAGGTTAAAATGAAAATGTACAAAATAATATAATTATTTCTTTCGTAGTCCAAACTATAAAAATTTGATCTTGAATGTCCATTTAAGCACAATGATGCAACGGATGATAATGAATAAATTGATTTTTATATCAAGAGCAAAATATTGCCGTAAGTATATGCTTTCATTTGTAACAATATTTTAGTTTGAGTGAAGTAAGCACTCCAGTTAGTTCTTGTGCCCAGATCTTACAAATAAACTGATTGGTATCACTTAAAGTGGCAGATTCTGTGAATTAGTTTTGATTTTGTATTTATTACTTAGTATTACTCTTAACACAGTATTGTACCATATTTGGGCGTCTTTGGATTCCCCATCAACAGTTTATACAGAAATATAAAAAAAAAATATTCATTATTGTGCAATAAAGAAACCGGATTAAACTATAGCTAGTATTAGTGTGTCAGAGGTTTTGTGTGTGTGTGTGTGTGTGTGTGTGTGTGTGTGTGTGTGTGTGTGAGAGAGAGAGAGAGAGAGAGAGAGAGAGAGAGAGAGAGAGAGAGAGAGAGAGAGAGAGAGAGAGAGATATGTACAAATGCAAACTTTTGTTTATATTGTTAGATTAAGTTTATGTGTGATATCCTTTTATATTTCATAACGTTCAAGGCAAATCTGGGATACAGCTTGTTTACTGCTAGACTTGGAAATCTCTTTTTTGATCCTCATATCGCCGTCTTTCTTGAATTCAAAATCGTTCAGGTCCTAATCAGGAATCTACAAATTTTAGGTCAATAACTAGACATTGACAATGTGGCATCTTTGACTGAATTCATAATAAGTAAGAGAACAACAGTAGGAAACTTTTCATAGCAGATGGCACATCAAACCCGTATATGGCAATTTTATTCCTCCAGTGCCGTCTTAAGGCATGGGCACACTGGGCAGTTGCCAGGGCTTCACACGTCTAGGTCCATAATGCTGCCCATATTGTTAATGAATAGTAGGGCCGGTATGGGGCCTCAGTGCATTGTTTTGCCAACAGCCTACAATGTTAAGACGGCATTTTATGCCTCCATGAAATAGTCATGCGAAACAGGAGATGAACTTAAGAGCACAATTCCATTTCCAGATTCAAACTGATCTTTGTTTTCATGTTGTGCTCTAAAATACAATGTCTCCTTTTCCTTCATTGTAGCATTGACAGAACTAGTTGGTTTATCAAACTGAGTGAAAGAGTTTCGTAAATACGAGATACGCAATTCCACTTTGAGTTCTTCAAGCACAGAGCTGTTGTAAAAATAGTTTCAAATCCATAAACTCATATTTAAATGTATGTATCTGCAGTTTCAACAGAAATATTTTATCTGTTAACGAATCTTACAAACAGATCAGGACAGCAGGCGGCTGTTAATTTTTCTTTCTTTCATTCGTTTTCTCCTTCCATTTGTTTTTTTTTTTAATTAAAGAGAGAGAGATTATATTTATTGTACCATAGTGACGTCACGTCCGAGCGAGAAGACATAACATACCCGAATGGCGCATTCGATTGATGAATAGACATGGAAGAATTAACGCCAAAACGTTTTTGATCCAGTTGTACCTCATTCAGTGATATGATAGTAACATTGATATAGGGAAAACCCATTTGTCGCGTCCAGGTGTCCATCATCGCCTTTACAGATGTATTGCCGACCTGAAATAAACATATTTCAGTTGAGATATTCTTAAAAAAAACGAGTTATTTGTCATAAATATTTGCCCAGAATGACTGAAACAAAGGAGGAATGTATGAAAAGAAGTCGCTTGTGGAAAACACTCAGTTAAGCGGACAAAATTCCGGTGAATATATCCAAAATTTATGAAGTATTTTATTTCAGTTATAACTCATATTTTAATCCAGTATTACAAACGTAGATAAAACTCAAGCCCAGAACAGTGAGAATTATGAAATTCGCATAATTTTAACTGTAAATTTAAAAAAGAGTATAATTTTATTATATTTAAACCTGAATTAATCAGAATGGTAGTTATAAACATCGAGATCTGATCAAATCGATTGTTTAAATGTTTGTGGTTCCTTTATAGAGAAACATGATTTTTAAACGTAAAACAGCCAGCTGCGTAAAACTTTTTAATCAGAAACTCTAAAGCAATCATTTAAAAACCCCATAAAATACCACCACCGCCATCAAAAACACCCCTCTCCCCAAAATATACTAAATGTCGGTCCAAAGTTTTTCTTTTAGCATTATTTAAATCAACTGATAAATCTGCACTCCAAGAGCTACACTTTGACAAGTGGAGAAAGCATTGTTGAAAATTCATAAAACCTTACACTTTGACGATTTTATAGAGCAAACCAGTTTTCCAAAGCTCTTTTACCTTTTTCTATTTTATATTTGACAAAATGGATACTTACTGAATATTCTCGAACGGTTAGTGTAACAAAATACCTAATATATGGTTCTATACTTTTCAAACATACATTCTTCGTTTGTAAAACAAACTACAACTGATTTTGAACTGTATTTTTAACTTATATAATGTAGCTGCAGATATAAATGTGTGTTAAATCATCACTTAAAGTAAACTCCTGGTTGTGGAACTCAATAGCTGGTTTTTATGTCATTGTTCTCGATATATGACCATTACTGATTTAGATCATTATACAGAAAAAGGGTTATTATCTCCTTGATCAATAAATAGAAGATCCTAAATTGGTAGTGATTTATGGTGAATTTATGAATAATGTCCAGCTTTAAATAATTAGAAATAGTTTGGAAAGAAAGAAGATACGGTTTCTTTCATACTGGTTCAGATATTGTACCTTTCAGACGATAAATGAAGCCATAATGCGCAGTGCTATAACCAGTAACATATACAAATAGATAATAATTTTACCAAAAATAATTCAAAGAACAACTGTAATTCTAAATCAATAGAACATTTGACTAAAAGCACCATCAAACACCACGACAATTCCAGTGATGTCACATAGTTTACACAGTTTACGATAGTTAAGCCTTACACCTATTTTTAGGTGATATAAGTTACAATGATTCATCAAACATGTGTCAGTTTCACTGCTAAGTATTTCAGTAATTGGATATTCATTATTTCATGGGATTTTTAATGGATGCAAAATTTCCAGATTTACTGTAGCATATTTGTGACCGGATATTTAGATTATTTGATTTGGAACAACACAGTAAACATTCACACATTTTATTTAGAGTCGAAATTGCATAATTAGATACATTATGTATCTGAAGCCCTTTTGCGCATAAAATGCCGTCATTGGATAATATTCTGTCATTTGAAAGACCGGCGTTTGTCCACATTGTTTTCTAAATAGAGGTGAGTTTACTTACTGCTGCAAGTTAACATTTAAACCACTCAATTTATAACATGGGGTCCATGTTACAGGTCCCCCAACCCTCTGTCCATTTTACAGACACTTTCGTTTTATTTGCAACGAGCCATTTCTATGGCAAATTGCACTGTTTCCAGCAGATGTACATTTTTTTTCCGCCAATGTCTCTTGGCAACTGGTACGAAAAGATGGTCGCCAAAACGTTGATTGTGATAATAAAAAGTAATATAAGGTGGGGGTAGGAAAATCTCCTACAGTTTCAGACAATCAGTCGAGGTAATGCTGCGTAAGAATTTCACGGGTTTATTATGGAACATTCAGAGTCACATAAAATGATATGTTAACATGTTGACATATCACAAATATTAAACTGCACACACTGCGTGTAAAGTCAGACTATGCTGGACTCTCAACTATAGAAGGATAGTAAAAGCAGGACATCATTCAACTTGTTTAATAAATTCAATAGTGCATCATGACCCATTTGAAATCATCTATATATGTTGTGCGTGTAGGAAGAACTCATTACGTCATAAAAAATGTCAAAAAAAAGGAATGGAAAAGAAAGGTGTTGCGACCGAGGCATTCGAATATATTTTAGTGTCATTTCACTTCGCTATTCCGCATTTTAATAAATTACAATGACTATTTATCGTCATGAGGTGCACGGTATTTTACATTTACGCTCATTTCGCATACAACGTACGAAATACTTTGAATAATCACAACCTCTTGCTGACAAATAGTTGCAAATAATAGGAATTATTTGACTCGTTTGATAGATTTGATTTAAAA
>JAEAOA010001901.1:200000-280000 GCA_016746295.1 Potamilus streckersoni | reverse complement strand
TTTAGAAATAATAACACATGAGATATGAATGCCCTATACTCAATTAATGACCAAGGCCAATTATACAATATGGAGATACATAACATATAATCATGGCGAAAAGTTAACATACAATACAAATTAAATATACCTAACAGCATCAGCTAGTTTATACAGGCTCATGTTTTGCTGGATGACATGTGCCCAATATTGTAAATCATAACGTTAACGCAAACCACACGCTTTATCTTCAAATGACTAAAGAATACAAGATAGAACTTGGCATTCGGAGGTCTTGGATGTGTCGGCGCAGTATGTTACAGAAAAATCATATATTTAATTTCCTTCAAATTTATGCAAAAAGGAAACCACAATCTATTCGGACAACATCGGTTATTTCTATTATTGTACTGATAGTAGGGTTGACCAAGAAGTTAAGAATAAATAAGTAGTTCAATCCATTGACAACGTCTCTGTCGCTCCTTGTTTAGTAAATGTCTCAGGTAGTCTGAGCGACAGCGAATGACATCTGTGGTAGTACGTTTGTGTTATCATTCGTACATTTGACATAAAAGTGGCAACTGACCGGTTCAATCACTCGAGTCGACGAGAAATACACAATTTAACATCGAGTACTAGGCTATGGCTGATGATCAATCGACCACTATGACATCAACGCTCCTATAAATACAGTCTAATATGGGGATTTTGCAGAATTTAAACCATATCTAAAAGCGAATCTTAGAGAACAGTCACAATACCAAAAGTCTTTTGAAGACATCAAAGTCTACCACTTAACAAAATAAATATACTAAATATCGAGTGATATTGGAGTGCAAATGAGACCAATAGATGAAGTAGGCAAAGTCTAGGAAAAATGAGCACTTTATTGGTCAGATGTGGAGATGCTATAGACATACATATTGCATGTCATGACTCATCATTTCATCATTCAGAGGATGACTTTACACAAAACAACAAGTTGTCATCCACCTTTTTGATATTATTTTCATGCCTCACTGGTTGTGGCTGAGAACAACCACATACATTCAGTTTTGGATAGCCTGGAGATATACATCAACAGTTAGCATAGAAGTTCAACAACGCGTGGACTCATAAGTGGTCAGTACTGACTGGTATTACTATTGGTGTGAAAAATAAGTGTTCAGCAACATTCGAAACAATCACGGAGCCTTGAATAGATCTCTTTCCTGAAATGTTCCTTTCAACGTCTATTATACTTATATATTCGTATGTTTACATTCTCTCTTGATAAAATTGCAAAGGATCGTAATGTAACTGCTCCATAAAAGAGGAACTCGATCAGGTCAGTCTACGCATCTCAGTTTATTCGCTGTAAGCCACAACAAATCCATAATTTATATGAACTTAAACGTCCTCTTTTAAATCAGATGTTGTATGATTTTCGTCACGACCAGTTATATCTGAACATATTTCTTTTAAAAGTAGAGAAACACTTGTTAGTTTGCTTTGAGGTCATCCCACAATTATGTAGAATAAGAAACATTCAGCGTGTACAAATGCAATTCCGAACTCTTTAATTAAAATTATATTTGGTTCTTTTATTTTTGTTTCTGTTTTCTTACCTGACCTTCAAAATCTTACAAGCTAAAACGATTTCTACAGGTTCTTACATAGATTTTCGGAAATGAATCATGCGATATGGTGGCAATCTTCAAATGAGCCAAATTTAAACAAAAAATACCCCAGTTCCTTTTTGTTGTGTGGGTTTACTGGATTTATAACCACTCTCATTTTCAACATATGAACACCGACGTTTACATTCAATGTCCCGATCTATTGGAGATAAATATCAATAATTGTATCAAAGTTTATTTTCGTCGCGAATCAGGTACATTACACTTTCCCCAGGCTACCGGCGATCATCGGCTGTGCTCCTTCATCGACCGCTACAGACTATTAAATTACGAAGTGGATAGCAATTGTGACTTGAAATTTTTCGTTATCATTATTGGTGTTAAAATGATTCATGTTTCAAGTTTACCTAAATATCTCCGTCAAGTGGAGATTCTTTTTCAATATCTTTATTATATGGCTTGTTTTGGAACCATCAATTATTAAAATGCAGCTATACCGTCCTGCATTTTCCTGAAAATGTAATATTTCAGTTTCTAAGGAGAACTAGTGGACTTCCTCAAAGTCAATACGTTCTTTATTACGTAAGAACTGAAACACATTTAATCATTCCTTCACGGACGTGATCGCTGTCGCAAGGGAGATAAGCCGTACAGTTTTTTTCGTGCGTATGTTCCCAATCGGAATGAAACATCGAATAGTACTAAATTAAATTTTGTTTGTATCTGGAAAGCTGTATGTATGTCTGTGTTTGGATATATATATATATATATATATATATATATATATATATATATATATATATATATATATATATATATATATATATATATAATGCTAAAATAAGCTACATGTCTTTACGGGTAGAGAATTTAATTCAGGGATCTCAAACACAAGTAACCCTGAGGGCCACATGAAGTCATTTTCGATGGCCCAAGAACCGCACCACCGTTGTTATTATTCATGACACTTTGTCACGCCAATCATTTTGCTGGCCACATGATACTGCTTGGTGGACCGAATGCTGACCTCGTGCCACGTGTTTGAGACCTTAGCTTTAAATGGTACACAAATAAAACCCAACTGTTAGATGGTTGACACGTTGACTGACAGGTTAACACGAAATAATAGCAAATAATACCACCCCGCGGTTTACGTCATTAGGTTAGCAATCACAACAATAGAGAGGAAGCTACAAAAAGAATCTTACCTAGTTTTGGTAATGGATAAGGAACATTGAAAAGATTTTCATACAAGTCCATTGTAACATTTGCAACCTCTAACGCATATTTTACTTGCTCCACTCTATCCGGTGTTGCATATACCCTGACCTGTAAATAAACATATATGTAAATATCAACTCCAGAAATGTCAGACGAGTTTTGTAACCATCTCTCCTTTTAAAAATTATGGTAGCGTGGAAAAAGACCTGATCTGAGTTACCCCGATTATGTATGTCCACCAATCTTTTACTACTACAAAGTGTCAGGCACGAATTGATATTTTGAAAATGCACTGACGTGAGCTATCACCTACACAACTCGACCGGCGTCAACGATCTTTATGTAAAATAATGTTTCAACTCTGTCATGAACAACCTTACCGTCAAACCAGATAAGAACATTACTGAGCTTTATTTATTCCAACTATGATCACTCAGTGGACACTTCAGTCCCAGTGCACTGTTCTCAACAAGATGAATAAAAGATGTGGGAAACGTGTAACCTGGTAACCGGCTTCCGTATATGTATAAGGTAGAGTTTCAAATGCTACACACTATACACCACATGTCACAAACCATTGTTGTGGTAACAGTCATCAAAATCCATTTTGTGTTTTTAAAGGAAGCAATCATGGATATACATAGTCATTTCAAGGCTTCGTATCGTTTGTTAATCTAATGATAAACACAGTACTACGCTATATCATAATGAGATACCTTAATACTATGTTGTCATTGTATCAGCTTTAAAATCGCACCAAGTATTTTGCCTGTAAAATAATAAAAAGAAACGGTCTGAAGGTTTTTTTTGTTGTCTTTTTCGCTTAATAAGTTATTCTTGATGAGTAAATTATGTTGTTAATTTTGTTGATATGTTATATAATTCATTATACGCTGGCATTAAGTTTTAAACACATGATATTATTGTCATTGTAAAATTTCTAATTATTTGCTGCTTTATCAATATTTTTGTTTGAGATGCGCAAAATTATTGGAATACTGGTCCACCGCGGTATTTGTTTTCTGGCGGTAGGTACCACTGTATATGTTTACTGTACCGGTTCTTCAGTAGTTCCTGCGAGTAAGATATATACGGAAACATTCGAGCACGCTTGTTATAAATATTTGTTATTTTAAATATGCTTTCTTTTTATAAGTCAAATAATTCAAAAATTTATTAAAATTTTCACAAAATAGTTGTATTTTTACTAATTAATGTCGAATATTAGAAATATAATTATTTACATGGACCTTAAGTGACATGTTTGATACATGCATCGTATGTCATAATAGCGGACAAAAGATGATACATGCACGGAACAAATCCAACTTTTGCCAAAATTTCCCCTAAAAAGAAAGAGGAAAGGAAACAATACTTCTAGTTATTAACTAGCGTATATTATTATGTTATGTATTCATATGCTAGTGAATCATTCTTAGATTTTCGTTGCTTGTTTAACTATTAAGTAATTTCTCTAGCCAAATAACCAATTTCTCGTTTGTTCAGTCAGTGTGATTTATGTTTACTGTCCCTCTATGAAGACGAGATGGTACACTAATAAAAGCATCACTGATTATTACATCAACAGTATAGGCAGTAAATTGTCGGCTTCAGCGTCAATACTTTATACTGTAATTAGCATTCTTTCTAATGTCTGCACAATGTTTTTTGTTTTTTTTACGGTGTAATCATCCAAATTTAGTTACAATTCTTAGCTGACGATTTATACAGCAAAAATATTACGCGAGACACATATAAAGTTCATCCACTATAAGTTATATACCATTTAATTTTCGTCAGTAGCTTCTATTACTGCGCAGTGTTCATATTTAGTTAGTAAAATGGACGACACGTTAAATGTTCAAAAAACTTTCAAATATTTGTTTTTATTTCAGTTGTATTATTCAAACAGCATAACGCAACGAGTGATACGCATGTTCAAAGTATATAAAAGATAGTTATTAAAAGAGTATTCACGTGGAGTAGAATGCCTTCGCAGCACGGACACTTTTCAATACTCGGTTCATCATGCTTTGAAAGATTTATCAGTGAATTGATTCAATACTTTCATGATTCTGTTTTAATTCGTTAGGACTATTAAGGTTTGGATGTAGGGTACATAGGATATACAAATCATCTTATTCTCATAGTCATTTTAAATAGTTTATAGAAGGTAAGGATATGGTCATTTCTTTTTTTGGAACTGAGATTCTCTTTTTTCGTTCATATTTCGTCTAACCTATGTAAAAGGTTTCATATTTCACTCATAACAAATTTTTTTGAATGCCACTCAATGTCTTTGGTTAACTTTAAATATTTTAAATATTTAAAATGTAATCGAGTTTAGTTCTATTATATTTGAACATGTTTTGCATCTATTGAATTCATGGAAGAATACAGTTTTAGATATACGTTTGTTTCGTTTAATAATGAAGTCATCACAACATTTATAAGTTTTATTTTAATCAAATTATCCACATATTCTCGTTCGTGTTTAATGATCAGTCTGTCAAAATACTGTCTTTTCCAAGAATCCCACGACTAGCGTAGCATGTGTTGACGATAATTTTTCCTATTGCTGGGCCTTTTTATGTATGTAGCAATTTCCATGAAAGGAAAATGCATTACGTTTAAGTACTCGTCTAATGAAGTCAGTTATAAATTCACGAGGGAATCGTGTGTACATTCTTTATATTGTCTTGTTTAGCCAAATTGTAATTGTTTCTATTCCAAGGTCATGCAAACTGTTAGTGTAGAATTTGACTGTGTGAAAAGTAGCGAGGGTTGTTCTCTCGTTCACGATGTCTGGTGATTGGTTAAAACTTGTAATAACATACTACATATCAGACAAAAGTGCGAAAGAGTTAAGAAACAAAATCTTGAGGGATGCATCGTGGAGAGAGAGAGAGAGAGAGAGAGAGAGAGAGAGAGAGAGAGAGAGAGAGAGAGAGAGAGAGAGAGAGAGAGAGAGAGAGAGAGAGAGAGAGAGAGAGAGAGAGAGAGAGAGAAATTACTGCTCTTCAGGAACAGATGCAGAAGACCAAGCAAAAACGGTTGATGATGCTCAAACTGCAGCTAACACAACTCACAATATCGAGATAAAACAAACATAACAAGAACCCAGGAAATAAAAGGGAGACAACTTCCACCATTTCTTGGTAAATATGCTTGCCTATAATAATATAACAGCCATACATCAAATTGTCTTAAATACCTAATCCCGTCGAGTTCGTACAAAATCAAGCAGGGATTATAGATGGGTCAATAAATGTTGGAAATGCGTTTAATTAGACTTTTGAAACTGAAAAATGTGATCATGCTGTAACTATTGCCAATTCGCACTCAGTACATAAAGTGCTTCTGACTGCAATTAACCACTGTTCGGTTATTGCATTACGTGTAACCGGTTACAGGATTTACTAAGGCTTTCGGTCCTAATCTTAGACGGTTATAAATAACTGTCAAGATTTCAAGATATTGTCAGCAAATTTAAAGATTGTTATCCTCTCAAAAAACTCACAATCAGTATTTTGTTATTATCTTTTTATACGTGACGAAATGATTACTGAACAAAACCTATGTTTAAGACACTGAGAAGTTTATTTATTCTTTGTAATAATTTATCATTGAGATGCGGATGATTTAATAGGTTTCCACTTTGAGTGAGACCTCAGAGTTAGTTGTTGGAGTTATTGTTTTATGATGAACTATGTGTATGCAAACAGATAACATGGAAAGGTTCTATTAGCTATTTGCAAGGAAAATAACAAACGTACACCATAAGTATTTTAAACGATACTTGTAGAAAGCCATGACTGAAATGTCCCTTGTGACCGCGACCCACTATGTAGTAATCAGTAACACTTTTATCAGGGGTGATAAAGGAATGTTCAAAATGTTATGACAACATAACATTAGTACTTGGTAGCGGTCATACATCAATAAGATAGCAGTAAGTTACTTTGTATAATTTAAACTTCAGATGTATACATACATACACGTACGTGTGTATTTTGACGGATTACATGTATATTTGTTTTATTTGCTTGATATGATGTAACATAGTTTCTAGCTTCTTATGCGATCATGATAAGGATTACTACTACTACTACTACTACTACTACTACTACTACTACTACTACTACTACTGTTGCTTCTGCTACTGCTACTACTAGCAGCTGTTCGTCCTAGAACGATGGGTGATTTTAAAAAAATTTCTAGATAAAAATAAAAAATTTAAAATTAATTGTGATATGCGAGTTCAGAAAGAATGATTGAGCATACACAAAGAAAAAAGTAATTTTAAATAATAAAATTGGCATGTCGCTGCGAGTTTCGAACCAGCGACCTCTGGTTTGGCAGCATTGACACACATAAAGACAAACGTGGGTGTTTGTGTATAAGACATAGGATAGTTAAGACATATTTCCAATGATAATGGAAGAAGTTTCAGTTGGACGATGGTTAGTACGGATGGGGTAATGACAAATAAATAATACTCATCACAAAGATAAACAACAAAACAATTTTTTATTTTGTTTTATAACTGTGCACTTTTTATAATGTGCTTAAACAGGTGATTTTGATCTTTTCATCTGTTAAATGCAGTGCATAATATGTACACACTGGACAAGCAACCATATAGCTTGACTTCCAGAAAGGTCAAGTATCTGTCGTCATCTGAAGGCGACCACTTTGGTTCAATCCAGAGCTTCTGCCAGAAATATAAGTTCTAGGATGTAGTTTTATTTAGTTGCACGGGTTTCATCACTGCTTCCAAAATGACACATAAACACGCCATCATGAACATGATTGCTTTTGCAACTTTTGCCACACAAACATGTAAACCTTAATATAGTGTCTACCATTCTCTCCCGCATTGTGTATACAACGAAAATAAGTAGAATCTCACTATTATAAATGTTTAAAGCGCATTTCTGTACGGAATATATATATATATATATATATATATATATATATATATATATATATATATATATATATATATATCCAAAAGAAAAATTTACAAAAAATACCCAAGTAAAATATTTAGCTCTGTAACATGTTATCAGTATTTATCTATTTATCTATTGATATTATGAATAAAGTTAATAACAGACCTGACATACTTGATAGACAAGGCAATGCTGTGAGAGAAAAATATTAAAATGATTTTTTCCTCTACATTGGTCAGATGTAATACTGATTATTCGTGTTCCTCGTAGTTTATGGAAATGCGGAAACCATGCTATACATCATTGTGAACAAAAGCGGTCGAGCATATTTAACATTATTTCTTATAGTATCAAACCATGATCATTAAAATACTAGACAGTCATTATAACTTGGTAATACCAAGAGAAATAGTGAAATTTTTCAACCTTTAAATAAATACTTCCATTGTAGGACGCGTATCCTTACTCAAGGATCCTCGCCTCATCTGCAGTTTTACATCTTATATTTTAAATTATCTTGATTAAGTGCATGTATTTTTTTTATTTGAATGTCTAATATGCACCTTACTTGTATGGTTTGTAAGTGTACCGTCCGTGTAACCTGTTATTTTAATCTGTTTATTATTGTATATTCATTGATAAAATGTATACCCTTTAAATCATGACATCAGTAAGCTTCTACTGGAAATACCGGCTTTATGGAATATCCTAGGCATAATTGAGTATATTTTGTTTTACTTGAGGTGAGTATTATAATGTGTATTATAATGTGTCAGCATTATTGTATCTGTATTATCTTGCAATATCTTGAATATTTTTGTTTTCATGTTGCTCAGTGTGCAAGATATCACATGTTGCTTTCACAAAATAAATACTACTGATACTCATATGACGCTATCAATTCGCAACGATGCCGTGGTGATCTTTATGGCTGAGATATTTTTTTTATAGTTTCTTTGAAGTCAATTTTGGATATCAAGTTGGACTTATCAGTGTTAAAAACCAACATGCAAGCGGATCCTAGCACGACTGTACATCATTGGGAAGTAAGTATTGACATTGAACGCCCAATACCGGTCGTTTTTAATTTGTTACTACTGTGCTCAAAATACAAAGATTATTTCAAGAGTATCTTATATATGAATGTATTGCCACACAACTAAAATATAATGTACAATGTACACCTCTCCCCGTTTATATCTCTTAGTATATATATATATATATATATATATATATATATATATATATATATATATATATATATATATATATATATATATATATATATATATATATAATTCTCATAATGAACACAGTAAAAATATATGTCATGGTAGCGCTAGAAATGATCTTCACACAAACAATATTTCAAAGAAGAGAGGAACCAAAATGTTGAGACTGCACACGGTTATGAGCCGTTACAATGTAGCTGAATAAAGAATAACCCATTGAAGGATAAATAGAGAATATCTGCATTTTTTGAATAGATGTAACACAATATTTCACACATCAAGTGGAAACATTGTATTACCATTAGACACAATATAAAATGTTTCCACTTCACAACCGAATTATTACCTTATATCCTGTTGATTTGAGTTCATTATATTTTTGAAGGCTAACGACGCAAAATAGTACATACTTTTTCCATACTATTTCAGTACAGTTAGTCTTTTATTACTACACCTATTAAATATGTTCCGAAATTTACAAGTAATTTAAGACTTTTCAAAGAATTTATCTCCAACTTATTTCGCCATATTTTAGAATTAATTACTGTTTTAATAGAAAGATAAACAAATTATTTTAAATTTTCTTTACCATTTTTCTAGTGCAGATTGATACGCTGAACTACTTTGGTGTAGAGGTTGCATTATAAAGCAGTCGGATCCTACAACCTTCTGAGAGTAACATATTTAAACAAATAACTGAATGACGACTATTCTTGCTAATAAAATGATAATTATTTTCTTTATTGTTGAATTAAAATGTGAGTAATATATTTTTGGAACTCTTATCTTGCAGTCTAGTTCGATAACAGATATTCTTAATTTCGATTTTGAAAACAATATGCACATATCCCCAAATTTCTCCATCGTTTTCAAACATAACTCTGAGTGGAACGAGATTTAAAATCGCAAATTGAAGATCTATATTCTTTATTGTAGATTGAGAGCAAAATTATTTCCTAAAGTGGAGAAGACAGTAGTTCCACAGTTGATATTTCCCAGGTGGCGATATAGCATTCTCAACCCTGTAATCGATACCAGTTTTATCACAATGATACATTTTAGTATATATTATTAAATATTTAAAAACAAATGATATTAAAGCAGTCCTACCGTTGTGTTGTGCTTTGTCGTAGTGTTCTTGAAGTCAAAGTCACACACTATGAAGCACACTAGGTACGTACTCATTTTCACAGATTTTCGAAATCGTGTCCACCATAGACCATTGCTGATATCCCAAACTCCGCTATCCTATAAACCACCATGAACAATTAATAAAGAGCCTATGAAAGGACACATTATAAATTTATAATGCAATTTTTTGAGTCAGTGAACACCTTTAGTATTATATAGCAATGAATTCTATGAACTAATTCCTGGGCGCTTACATGTATTGTTTGATAAAAGGTTCTAGGAATCTATTGTTTGGTGTACATTTTTAAATAAATAGATCCAACTGAAAATAAATATATCCAAATAGTTATATAAAAAGCATAACAAAATTATCACAATTTTTTCTAATATTATAGTCCTTTTTAAAAATATAATCATTCATATAAAACTACTGCAATACTGTATAATCTGGCGTTACAATTTAAAGACCTCCACATATACGTATGTGTGATTCAAAGTAAGAACGGACACCGTGAAATATGCTTCTTTGCAGGTAACCTTTGTTGAAACTGGAGAAAATAACAGTCTTTGTTCTGTATTGATGTTTACGTAAATTTCCACTGAAAGATGATAACTTTAGATATTCAGTTGTAAAAAATATCTTTAGTTTCATAGCAGACAGTCTTTATTCCGGTAAATAACCTATAACAATGACTTTCGAAAACTTGTTTAACTTTGTTAAAAGCTGTTTGCTAATCGTGCTTTTAGGACCGAATCCGTATAACTTGCTTATGACATAAAAGAGTGGACCGAAACGGATACAAACTGTTCCGACTTTTGTTTATTGCCGTGATTTTGCAAATCAATGTTATAATCGACGACATCATAACATAAATACCTAAAGGTTCTAAGTAGTTCTTATCAGGTGAAGGTGTAGAGATCTATGCACGTGCCACTTAAAGTAAGAACCAAAGGGTAGAACATTTCAAAGGTTATTATTACAGGCTGTGTTATACTTATCGTTTATGGAATTATCTACAGAATGAAACTTTTTGTCCGACCATGACACAAATATCTTCCTATCAAATTGAAATGGTCATGTAAATATATATATATATATATATATATATATATATATATATATATATATATATATATATATATATATATATATATATATATATATACATCTACCTTGCCGACATATAGATACGACGATTTATTACAGATCTCCTGCGACCTGTACGAGGAAGTTTATAAAGGATCTGAATGATAACTGAAAATTATATGTTTACCAGTTCTAAGTCGACCACATTGATGTGTCATCATGCCCTAATTAGCTTCATGGTTTCTAAAGTATTTTGCTTTTATCTCCGTTCGCTAAAACAACCAAATATCACTGCTAAATAGCGTCACAAGTTTTGCATGTAAAAGTTGCAGATTTGGAATACAAATGTCTCCTGAAGGTCTGATATTCCTTGTGATTGTTATGGGAAAGGGCGTATTGTATACGCACTATAGTTTTCAATAGCTTCACCCCCTAAACAATGATGAACATGGGTGTCTGAAAGAATTTTGTCCGGGTAGTGGGAAACCTAGTCCGCGGGAGGGGGTTAAGCGAAACTCAGATGGATATAGTTATATACTTTACGATGAATTTTTCTTTTGAATTATTCCACCCTTGTCCCACCCAAATACAGACGCCCATGAACATATACTCTCTACAAGAAAGTTATATAAATATAATTGTTCAGGTATCATAACAGCGCTGTCGAAAGCTTACCTCAACCGGCATATTAGAGAGGGCAATGTAACTGTGCCTGTGAACAAGGGTCACTGTGAACTCAGCCTTCATGTTAGGTTCATCAAAACAGGGGAATGCTCTTCTGGCTGCTACTGGTTCAAACTTGGATGTGGCAAGGTATCTGAAGAATCGAATGTCATTGTAAACTACAGTAACCAGGGTAACGGTCAACGCTGCGAAGTGGCCCTAACTTTATGATAGCCCTACTAATGGCATAACAAATTGGATATCATTTTGTATGATACTGTATGCATGATGACTTTGAAAAGTGATGCTAGTGTTGCCAAATTCCGAACCAATGTGCTTTTCTGTATAGTTTTCAGGGTCACCTGATTTAGAGCCTACAACAAGAAGTGACGTGTCGCTAAAGTACAGCAACTTAAACCGGTAATTTGGTTGTCGTGTTGAATCAGGATAGAAGTTCATTAAGGCAAAGATAATCTAAACAGTCAATAATGATCGAAATGGGCAAATATAATCGAAAAAAGTGGGCAAATTTAATCGAATATGAGCACAATTAATTGAAAATGGGCAAAGATAATAAAATGGGTAAAGAAAATAATCTAAATGGGTATAGATAATAAAAAATGTCAATAATAATCAAAAGGGGCGAAGATAATCAAACTGGGCAAAGATAATATAATTAAAATGGGCAGAAGTAATTAAAATGGGTAAAGATAATCATAGTGGGTACAGATAATCTATATGGGCTTTGTCTCTTCTGCGAATAACTAAGCATAAGTATCAGTTTTCAAGTTAAGGGCGTGACATCAAGAATTAAACTTATTTTCGATGGATAAAATTGTTGAGGAAATGTAAATTAAAACAAAATACAGTTTAAAATCTGATCATAAAATGTCCAGTGTAAACGTGATGGTTACCTTTATTTCTCTTCTTGATAAATAAAACTAGTGAAGGAGATTTGGTACCTCAGAGCCTTTTATCTCCATCTTGAAAATCCATTCTCAGTAATCATTACCATTTCCTGTCCATAACGGATTGCACATGACATGCCGAAACGTAGCCAAATCCATATTTTAATCTCAGTTGCAAATTGTCTTCTCTTCCGTGTATTGTTACCATATAAGATTGTCGCAAAGTTTGGTTGGTTGGTTGGTTGTTTTCTCAGCACACTATATGACCATATCATGCTGATGATATGGCTTAAGCACCTGGGCTGGGCAACTCATATTATGGACTTTATATTAGCTTTACGATTAAGTAGGTTACAATTTACCCATCGATAAATACTCAACCGTGATAATTGGTTTCTTATAATTCCAGTTTTGTTACGTTTTGTCTCAAATCAGTTTAGTTCATAAACAAATCATTCTGTTTTGGTTAGCTCGTACTTCGCTTTCATTAGCCTCTTCACTCTGCCCAGAATATATATATATATATATATATATATATATATATATATATATATATATATATATATATATATATATATCACGATCTTGGCAAGCTAAGTGTTATCGACTTCGGTATATTATGACAAATAGGGTAACAACATATAGGCTATAACAGTGATTTGAGGAATTTTCTCAATCCAAATAATATTTGGTTATAACAGGCAATTGATTATTTTTAACATTAAGTATGCATCCTGCACCTGCTATTCCAAACATTCCTCGCATTTGCTTTTTATGTAACTGTCATCTTTCAAAACCCGGATCGTGTCATTTATATTGAGACCACCTGCGCTGTTGTTATATGACCCTGATCGAAATTCATTTAAGCGCAGTTTACTATGTTCTGAACATTAGACAATAACCCCGTCTTGGCAATAAACCACGTGAACAAACTAATGAGTCATGTTGAGATATTATTGTATTATATTGCATTAGGCAAGCGCTTTAATGAAACTGATGTTCGATCATGAACGTTTGTCCGATCCCAAACATTACCAGAGTAATTTCGTGCTGAAGCTGTTTCGAAAAATGTTGCTTCTTAGATTATGAGACCGTAAACAACTTTGCAAAATTAATTCTCCTTCCTATCAGTTGCGCACTTAAAGTTATTATGAAAATACTTTGATCATTTGAACGGTTAGATGATCATAAATTCTTTTCTAAGTATCGAAAGGACTGACATCACCGATGCGATTTCACACACATTTCTAATTTATATCTATGAACGCAAACAAACGGATATATTTTCAAACAAAGAAGTCTTTAGTATAAACAATTTCCACAATCCCATGCTAGTTTGATAGTTTTTAAAGAGTATGTTTTTCAGGGTGTGTTTTGACGTTACCTTGTCTCATTGGTGTCATGGTTGATGTAGGTACTCTTGTAGAATCCGACAATAGCCCTTGTTAGAGATCCATCGAATTGCAAGTCCAGAATTATTACAGTCCCTTTTGGAATTGGCGTTTTTGTCTGTACCACCCAAAACTGGTTTTGCTCGTATTCAAATGGTTCCTCAATTGGTATACTTGTCCCAGTAGAATTGTATCTGAGATGCGTTTTTGTTATATTTAAATAATTAACATGTATTAGGATGTACTTGGTTATTTCTGTAACATTGAGGAGTATGGTCTCGTTGCCATAAAACCAGCCATTATTTTCATAAAAATCGGGATAGAGAGTAACGTCGTAGTGAATGGGAACAACGCTTCGAGATAGGCGTAGATTTTTCCATGGTCCGTCACCGTGCAAATCCGTTGTTGTTCTAGGAATTTCAGTAGTGGTTCCAAAGGTCATGTTTCCTCTGAAATTTTCAGACAATGGCGTCACATTATCACCACATTTTGAAAACTTCCAAACAAGAACTCCAACCAAGATAATCGCAACGATGAAAACAGCCAGCAAAGATATAACTATACATAAAACTCTCCTCCTCGAAGCCGATTGCTTTTTCCCTTTGAAATCTTTAACATTCATGCTCTCCATTGCAAAGAGTGTCACAAGATATAGTTTCGAGTTTATATAGTTGACTACCAGTCATCTCTTTGTAAGGTAAAACTATCGTATGTATATATGTATACAACCGTTAATACAAGTCCAAATTAACGCTGAGATTAAAATGCAATATATTTGTTAATTAACTGTTTTGCTCATTGAACTTAAAGCATCCTTTGAACAATCAAAAGACTATATTATTAACTTTTGATCGGCTAAATTAGCTATAACATGCGGTAAAGAAGTCAATATAAGGTACACATATGACACCTGCACGATGTCGGCATGTAAACAATTGCTTGCAACTAACAGATAGCGTTTATACGACACCTATAGAGACTAGTTGTATGATTGGGAAAATCGGACCAAGGAGAAAATAAAAAATGTATCGATCTTTTTTTAGCTTTGCCCATAATTAATGAAATGATTAGATCGAGATCTTACCAAAAACTCAATTTCTATTACTGTCCATATATCATCTACTCCAAAACTGGGCTACCTGTCAAACTTTAGAACCACAATTACCCGTTACCAGGTGGATGTTATAGATATTCGTTTTATATACCTCCACCAATTACTCTACCTGTTCGAATTGGCTAGCACTAGACTCGTTCGTAGGTGTATACACTAAATCCACGTGTCATCTGCCCTTACAAATGGAACACTAAGACCATAATGATTTCTGTTACTGTTAACAAGCGAGAATATAATTTTTAAGTATGAATATATTTAACTAAATACAAGATTAAACAATGAAGTGGAAATTAACCAAACCGACATTAAACTGTGAAATTATAGGGTATCATCTACCTATTGAGTCTCGTTTGTATTAGAAAATGTCAGATAAATAACCTCTAAAACAGGGTAAACAGGAAAATAAAGCACATAAATTATTCCAGAAACTTTTTTAGTGGTTTTAAATTGATTCAGAAAAGCAATGCAGTATTTAACGAAAACATGTAGCATTTAAAATGAACATCGTGAGGTGCCTAACTCTGTTATATAGCATATTTAAACATAGATGCATCGAGGCGATGTAAAGACTAAAGTTCAATTAGTTCAGCTGGTTCATACGACGTTGCTAGAAGGTTTAATCTAACAGACGTAACACACAGTGTTGTTTACATATATATGGTAGAACTGGAATCTGTAAATTACATTATGGTTCGGAAAAACTAGATTAAATTGACAAGAAATCGGGTAGAGAAAGGGTTTTGATCTAAACAAGACTTGTCATTTACAAATGGATTAAACTCTACATTATTTAAATGAATACATTGAATCGATAAATCATGCACCGCCCCGACCGTCAAGGGCTCTGAGACTAAGTCTGATGAGAGTATTTCTTCGTAAGAAGGTTTTGAGGTATGGGAAGAGAGCCAAAATTAAATTACCAAACTGAAAGGTCGTTTCCTTTGTAGTTCTGTCATAATGTAAATTCATTATTCACTAATTGGAGTGAATATTAGTTCTTGATACTCCATTAATCTTTGACAATCGGAAATCCGTGATATAGTGAATAAAATTAAGTTTGAAATTTTCATTTCTCGTTTACTAAATTGAATTTTTAACTGACAGTACAGTATGTCCAACCTACACGAAATAAATACCCTTCTTTGTCCCAATCTTTAAATATATCATAGCATTATGAGCGAATCATATTCTTGAAAGCTTTATGAAATCATCCGAAGCCCCTTGATGTCAAAGGTGATAGGCAGCAGATTTAAAGTTTTGGATGCCTAATTAATAAATAATGTGCTGAGAAACTTCGATGTATAAAATTTAACCTTGATGATATTGCATATATTTAAAAGGACAATCAGTGAGAATAAATCAATATCAAAGCTTTTACTATAGTTTTAGTTTTAATCTTCCTTAAAGGAATAGCCTTTGGAAAATCCATTGGATGCACACATTGTCGTCAACGAGCATTGGTTGCCTGACTTGCTTTCATGTAAGGGACAGACTCATTTTACCATTTGGTCTGCTAAATATTCTTTTTAAATGCAGGAAGAGGTTGGATAATTACATTAGTTTCAATAATCTGAGGCTGTCTTAGAACGTAACATTAAGTGATGAGTGATATGTTCTTCTGGCTCACAACTATTACAAGATTCATCTGATTATTTATGTTTTATGGCCACGTTGTTTTTACATGAATTTTCTTCAGTTTTATTTTTTGTTCATTTTTTTTCATTTCTGAAGACGTCATATTTCGTGCTTTAAAGAGATGAAATACACCTAGTAAAACATTTCATTTCTCTATACTTCCTTTTAAATCTTCTGACTGTTGTACTACATATTCTTTGATATTAAAGTGATGGCATTGAGCAAAAATAGACTTTTACTTTGAGATCATGACTTTCTCATCTATTTTCTATTTAGTCATTTCATATGCACTTTTTGTAGAGATATCCAAAGAATTTACTACTTTTGACCTGCTGATAAGTTTATTGACTTTAAATTGCGACATATCGATTGATCTGTTATGTGACAGAGTATCGAGATATATTGATTGATCTGTTATGTGACAGAGTATTGAGACATATTGATTGATCTGTTATGTGACAGATATCGAGACATATTGATACATCTATATGACAGCATCGCAACATGCCGATAGATTTGTGATATGACAGATTATATACATTAATAAGGTTTATTGCATGTCTGATTATTTTAACGTTTCATTTTCAGTAAACACTTGCACATTCTAATCTTAAAAGTTCTATAAAACATTTCCACTGCAGATGCGATATAACAGACTAAGTGGGACATTATTCATTTTTTTGTCTCTAATATTTCTTTATCTATGTGTTCTATCATCCAAGACTTTTAGTGTCTGTAGGAAGGAAATTAATCTTTCAATTCTTTAGATACGCTGGGAAAGAGGTCTTCAAAAGTGCAGGGAGGATGTAAATATTGTTTTACGAAAATTAAAATAATGAACAAGAAATAATTGCCAGCTTTTACAAACAAATTGTAAGAATCAAAAATGTTAAAATTCTTTTAAATAAGAATGAACATTAAAGTCATTATCAAGATGGATTTTACATAAACTTTAAAGTGAAATGAACATTTCATGATATATTCCTATGAATTAGGGAGACTTTGTCCTATACATTTATAATATTGCATCTATCACCACAATTCTTTATTTGTTTGTATTTAAGTTTATCATCCAAAGAATTTTATGTTCATAAGTTTGGTATTAATATACACCTTACCCCATTTGTACTTTACTTTAAACATTTTCATTTTGAATATTTCCTCTTTTGAAAGTTAGATTGGAATCTCTAGATGATATTGTGCTTTTGATAGTGTGATATTTAAGTGATACATATCTCTTTATATTCCTTAAAAATGGTGAAATAGTATAGTGTGTTTGTTCACGTGTGAGTGTGAGCGTTTGATTTGGAGTTTTAACATAGCTTTAACAATTTTTCAGTCACATCCTTGCGACGTCTGTAGTGACGCAATTTATAGTGATGTCTCTAGCACTGGGGAATAATGCCGCAGAAATGTAACACCATGTCGTATCCAGTCACATTATCCTGACATCTGGTCGACCAGCCTTAACACTAACCTCTTATTGCCGAGAACTAAGCGAGGCAGCTACTAGTACCATGTTTTAATTGTTTGGTTTGATTCGGCCGCAATTAAAACCCGCGACCTCTTGTATCTGAGGTGGACGTTGTAACTACACAAGCCTTACAGCAGACGTAATCCTGAAATAGCAGCATGGTCCTTTAATAGAAAATGACGATGAAAATGTATAAAATAGATCATCGGGTCCGTCTACAAAGCCATATTATTATGAAATGTTTTACGTATTACCAATGCTTGCATACTAAATGTCATCATTATATGATCTCCATATCTACTACATTTGTATATATTTTACATGCATACTAGTGAGGTACGACATCGAGGATAAGTATGCTATCTCTTCTTGACTTGATTTTATCATGTGTTTAAAATACGGTAGAAGACTTGGATAAGATTGTATGCTCCCGTTCAGTGGGGTGGTGATAACATAGACTCATTAGAACATCTCACATATAACCCATAATCCTTTCCAAGATTTAGTTCAAATTACCAACAGGAATATAGGACACAAAATATTACGGAGGACGTTATCAGAGATGTCAACACCCCTCGATCGGTATTGTCTATTACAAGGTCATCTTTTATGGTCATCAATACTGAAACGTGCAGCGTTTTTGCTGTAAAACAAGGTACAAATCCCAACACTATAGGTATTTTATGTGTGCTAATATCTATTATAAACAAATGGATGAACCTGACAAAACAAGTCTCCTAAATAACACGAGCAACTCTTTCGTTAGTGTGTACATCTATATAAACATACACATATACACTGCATGTTTGTCAAAATATAAAAGACCCAAAAGCCAGAATTTGCATGAAATGTTATGTATTGTCAAGGATGCTGCTTAAAATTTATCACTCACATATTTATCAAAACTTGTCATATAATTAAAATGTTTTAAATCTTTGTAATTATTTTACATTGAATTAAAATTAAATTTACCAATGTTTACCAAATTTCAAGCATGTCTTGAGATATAAACTGTCTTGTGCTAGAAATACATTTCTAATGCTCCGTAAAAATTTTGTTATAATGGTCTGAGAGTAAATTAAATTTTACTTCGTAGCTAATTAACTAAGCAAACTAATGATATTTTCTAACTATTCAGAAACTTTTATATGCTTGTGTGTATCTGTGAGGTATAGATTTGCTTGAGAAATAAGATGAGTGAGTATATTTGCAACATTTAACCGTTTGGACCTTTTGGATAAATTAGAACAATAATAGTTTTGATATTTTTTCTCACCTTTTTGTTCGTCATCTTGTTAAAAATAATAATAATAATAATAATAATAATAATAATAATAATAATAATAATAATAATAATAATAATAATAATAATAATAATAATAATAATAATAATAATAATATTATTATTATTATTATTATTATTATTATTATTATTATTATTATTATTATTATTATTATTATTATTATTATTATTATTATTATTATTATACCTTTCAGAGTGAGTTGCGCCATAAGCGATTATTAATGTATTTTTAGAATGTATTAGAGTATGTGGTGTATTACTCACAACATACCAACTATTACTGTTATAATCTGATTCTAGACCCGAGTGTATGTATCATTAATGCAGAGTGGTCAATTTGGTGCTCAATAATTTTTTTTTTGTATCTGGCACCTTAAACTGTGCATGACATTTTTCTTAGACCTGCATTGTCTATTATGTATGTTTCTATTTGAATATATTTTTTCCCATGTTTATATGCTCTGACTTATTCTACCGATCTATTCCACTATGCTAGCCTTGTTGTTTTTAAATAATTTTAATGGAACATCAGGGGAAGCAAATAGTAGTGGTTTATATATTTTATTTATTGCAAAACAACGAATATACTTAATTGAACTTACTTGTCGAAGGAAAAGATTACGCTATTCTTCTTTGCTTACCGAATCACTTCTCTGTTTTGTGCACTTTTATTTCCTTCGAAAATATGAACATATTGGAGGTCCTCAGTACGTCGTTTCAGTGATAACCAGCAGTCCGCTATTATAACTAAGAAGGTCAGTGTGATACTTAAAATAAAATTTGATACGGTTTTAATGTCACTTTGGTTTCAACTGTTTGTAAGACCAGAAAATAAACAATCCCTTATTAACTTAATCCACTCCACAGAATTATCGTCTAATAAAACCTAATGGATAGACAATAGATTCCCTGTCTTTATTTTCAAACTGCCTCAGATCAAGTTGCATTTTAAACATCATAATAACTTAAAGACATTACACGGCTCGATGACGCGTCATTACTAACAATAGGTTAAGCAGCAGTTTTAATCTAATAGAAACTAAATGGTTTCTTCAATTGCTTAATTGTTAAGGGGTTGAAATTACACTAATAATTAAACGTGCATATAATTTTCTAACTATGGAAACTTCTATGTTTGTATTATGATCGAGCAATAAATCAATTTAGGAAGTATTACTACGTTTATAATTTAGTGTCTTTCAGAGCGTTAAAAGTTATATGAATCTCATCGGAAAAGAAGATGCTCTGATTGGTTCAATTTTATTTTTTAGTGTAACATTGTTTCGACCCTTAGAATCTATTTTACGGTAATTTAGCCTTTAATGACTCTTGCTGCTTAGAGGCCCTAATAGTCGAGTGGTCTAAGACTCTCGTCTTTATGGATCACTCGCAAATCTCACCTCTGTCAGCGTGATTTCGAGCTTCGGCTCTACTAACCGTTGCCTGCCTGTGCAGAGATTGCCAATTTTCTCTTGAATATACATTCAACTGTTTAATCAAACACTATCAGTGCGAGTTAGATTTCTCGCTATTGTGATCCAATACCACATTTTACACCGCTTGAATGAGCAAATCAAAGTTTCCAAACACCGTTACTTCACGATAGACAAAACGCGCATCATTCTGGATGTGTACGAGAGTGTTACATTGTGTTGCTGATGACGTAGTTTTGTCTATGCATTCTGATGAAAACCTCAGCATAACTAGCCGCGTGTGGCTAAACATAAACGATGAGGACGGTCTCGCGGTTTTCTGCGATGCTAAGAGAGATAAATATCATAATGATGATTAGCTTTGAAAGTTAACGAGGTTTAGAAATTGCCGTTTATCATTGCGCCATTTTCTAATGTTTAAGATGGATCGCTTTTAGAATTTTTAAAGACACCATATGTTTCGCTTTTGTTCGTAGTACCTTCACGGTGTTTCTAACAGACTGCATACATTCAATCAACAAAGAGAGTGGCATTGTGTTTTAGTCAAAATTTCAACAAGGCTTTTTAAATTCAACTTGTTTATTATTTTGTAAGCCTATTTGCATAATTGTTGATTGAAACTCAACACTATTTTTTCTGATTTAGAACAGTATTTTATAAAGGGGTTTAACACATATCTGTAAAAATTAATAATATCCTAATATGGGTTGGTATACATATCTTTGCACCATTTGTACTGTTTAATAATATCCTAATATGGGTTGCTATGCATGTGAGAAGTAACTGAATCGCAGCAAATTATTTTCTCTTGATCTGATCATAATTTTAATCCCATTACAAAAACCACAATAATGGAATGGAATGGACTTCCCATTTCGATATTCAATTTCCTCTTGAAGTTAACTCAGTTGAGCACTATCAATGACGTCACTTCCGAACGTTACTCTTTAATCACGCCTATATTTAGTAAACACTTTTTAATTAGAAACCTTAAAAATTTATTTCCCAAATTGATAGGTTAACTAATTCATATAAAGAATGCAATTTTGTTTTTGTACACTTATACCCAAGTGCTAAATACGCATCTCCATAAACAATAAGCTGTATTATTGATTGTTTTTTCCACGTGCAATATACCAAGACATACAAAATCTCAAATGTTCCAAAACAATTTCGGAAGGATATTATATGATCCAAGAAAGGTATGATCCATGCAAGCTGTTTCATTTAATTATTATTCAAATCAATGAGCATTTAATTATTCTTTTAATCGACGAACAATTCATATATTGAATGAAGTTTTGTACTTAAAAATCAGCATATTTAGTCAGTCATTGTCGCAGATTTGCATAATTATATCTTCTTTAATTCTATCATTTGTACCTTGAAAAATAAATTTAAAACAAATCTATTTATTGATATGTTGTAACATGTTTTCAGATGGGAATAGTAAAGGCAACAATATATAATACGATTACTGTTAATCTTCCAATAGGAGTCATTGTTTGTTTTGACTATTAAGTGAGTAGTGAATGCGTTCTGAGAATATATTATTGACAATTTTTATCAATTATTTTAATGAATCTCACCAAAAATCGCTATGTCAGTAAATCTAAAAGTCCATGATACAGTATCAAATGCTTTTCAAAATCATTAAGAATTATTTGACCATAAATATTATACATTTTTGTTGAATGATCTCTTAATTGAAAGGACTAATCGGAAAAGAAGAAATTAAAGCAAAGAGTTCCGTGAAACACTATATCTCGCGTTATTTGGCTAAAGCCTAGCGTATTTCTATGGGTTACTATATCCACGTTTACATGGTTCGTAAAGTTATGCTGTATTTATAGGTTACATCATTTTTGTATAGGAAGAAATGAACGAGTTTTGTTTTGGAAAAATACTTCATTCCCTGCGGTCGTGTAGAAATATTCCTAGAAAATGAATTGATATTTTCCCATATAAATGCAGTAACCTTTTAATCATTTACTAATTTTGTTATTCTATCTCAGGTTTAATTATAAAAAATACTCTCCAATTACAAAGTAATTGAATTTATGCTGTATTTAGAAACAAATACACAACTGTAGTTTCATTAAACTATCTTAAAGATAACATAACACCACCCATCTATCTTTGAATTTTGTCTCGCGTCCGATAACAATATCTAAAACAAATGTAGTTTTGGTCTACTTAAAATTGAAAGAGTCATACATTGAGTGAATGCGCATTGTAATAACTTTTCCACTTGATCTGGGATGGATGGAATTTGTTTCTTTGTTGATCCAACTAAATTCGGTTTTTATGCTTTTGATGAACTGGTACACTGAGTCAATTCAGTCCAGATTTCATTTGGAAATGTACCCGAAATTCCAATACCATATCTGTGTGTATCAGGTTCTGCAGAACTAAGAAAGTACATTTTGAGGAAATTCAAGATGCAAAAATGTAAGCATATTTATTACCGTTCCTATTACCACCAAAACAAGACATATATTTTATGCCCGGTCACTTGCATCTCGCTGTTTGAAAGACCCACGCAAAGACACGTATCATACAGTGTGTCTTCTCTCGTTAGCCTAACATTTTATCAAATAGTTAAAATGGGAAAATTGCAACGTAGCTGTTGTGTTACAGTCCATTCAGCCTCCAAAAATAAAACTTGTCATCGCCTTGATATATGGACCCTGAGGCTCTTAGTTTCCCGCCAAAACCTCCAGTTGCAGTTGTTTTTTCGAATCTGGTATTTTGACTTGTAAAATGATACATCTCTAATAGATATGCAAGAGCCATTGGCTCCAGTAAGTGTTGCTATGTTATATTTGTATAGACCTTAGAAGGCACTGGTCATAGTCTGAACCGTTCTATTTACGAAAAGATGCGATTATTTGTCCTAAATAGCTGTTTCAATGATCAGACTGGTATTTTAAATTACTTCGTCCCTGACGTTTATCGTTGACATTGAGAATATCAAGTTTATACCTTTGCTTGCTCGTTTCTGACTCGTTTACATCTCTAACTTTGTCATCTATACTTTCCAATGGACAAAACAGCTTGTTTAGTTCATTCACATACAAATTTAAACAGCCAAACCTTAACACGACTACTACATGAAATTACATGGGTTGTTTGCAAAGTACTTCATAGTATACTATATCATTTTAGGCACACATATCAATATTGGGTATCACTATTGTAAAATACTGTACAGTTCATACACAGTGAAGTTAACGGAGACAAAATATGACCATGTAATAAGAATAAGCTTCTAATTAGAATGTACTCGCGCTCTATTTACCCGGCTCCAAGTGGCCGAGTGGTTTGAAGTGCTCACCGTTCCGGATCACTGACATATCACCTCTGTCTGCGGTGGATCGATTCTCCTGCTCTTCTAACGTCGGTGCGTGAGAAAGCTTGCCAGTAGCTTCTATTGGGTTGGTAGTTCTTCCCGGAATTTAGCAGGTTTTTTCCTCCAGCATTTATACTGGCCGCCATGTATAGCCCATCTAGTGCTGAAAATTGGAGTTCAACCACACAAACAACTCTCTACAACAACAACAACACCCCATTCACCAGTAGTGGTCGGACTCAAATTCATAAATAAACGGTACGATTACTACACATAAAGATGCTAATTATTACTGATTTAGCTCCGAAAACTTTTGTTCGTAATGTGCGTGGTGTTTCTGCAATAATTGTGGTCTAAATTGTCTGAAATGAGAAAGGTCAACACTGATTTGTATCGTATATTGAAAATCAGATAATAATATTACTACTAATAATACTACTACTACTCCAGCTAATAATAATAATAGTAATAATAATAATAATAATAATAATAATAATAATAATAATAATAATAATAATAATAATAAAATTACTACTACTACTACTAATAATAATAATTAATAATAATAATAATAATAATAATAATAATAATAATAATAATAATAATAATAATAATAATAATAATAATAATAATAATAATACAAATCTGCTTTTTATTCAGGTAGTGATCTAATTCATTGAAAGGATGAAAGGAGTGAAAAATGAAAGTAAGAAATGAAAATAAATATGAAGCTGTACCTTCGCACTACTCAATATCTTTAACTCTATGATACCCCTTTAAGCTATAAACTTAGCATTATCATGTGATTGTTAGAAATATTCTTAATACAAGTGATTGAGTTTCTAGCATAATGGCATATTTACGAAGACGAACTGGGTGTTGATGTATTTCATTGCCGGTGCAAAACAGCATAAACCATAAATTCCCCACTCGTATAAATGGAGAACACAGTAAAGGTAAATTGGTAAAAGTTCTTTTATGCTATGAGCTAAATCGTTTATAAATATGTTCAGAGTGGTATAGAAAGATGACATTTTTGTACCAAAAGAGGAATCTAGACCAGACACCCTCACCCCCCTAAAATAAATTTATTCTGACATCTTTTTCACCACCTCAGAGACCCACTCTCTTAAAGTAATTTTTTAAATAAAATCCATCCTCCTCATTCATATTTTTATCTCAGAAGATGATGAATATCCTGTACCAAAAGAGGATCCTATACCAGAAACACCCCACCTCAAATTATGGAAAGGTCAAAAGGGTTTCCGACCCTTAGATTTATTTCCATTTAAACAATTTAATATTAGAAATAATGTATCATTCTATTCCAGTACGACATGATGGATTTAATGTGACAAACAGATGTTTTTTTAAAGATATAATTCAATCGAATCAGCTTCAAGCGGTACTGGCTTAAAACTAAAATAATAAGCAAATATATAAAAAAATGTTGGTTACCATATATCACCAAACTATGGATCAATATGGTAATTCGCAGATGAAAATGACGAACAAATGAGAGACTGGGCAGAGGATCCAATGACATTTATTGACAACATGGTTGATGCTTTATCTGATATTGATATTATAAAAACTATACAAAATTAAACATCTACTGCTGTTTTAGTTAAGATAAAAGTATGAATACAAATATTTACAAAACATATAATCACAACCTAATCCCATGTGAACACGTAGATTGTCAAACATCATTATAGCAAGCTCAGAGGCATTCAAAATATCCCCATGTGAAACTCCTATGTTGCCAAGCAACATCCTAGCCAGTTCAGAAGATATTGGAAAAAAGACGAAACACACCCAGGATGTGAACCCCTAGATTACCAAACAACATTCTAGAAGGTCCAGATAATATTCAAAATGAGGAAAATCACAAACCATCTGTGAACCCTTAGATTGCTAAACCTCAGTCAAAAAGGTCCAGAAAAACGAAATATTTATATGTGTACAAACACAACCCCATGTAAAATTCTAGACTGCCAAACGAAATTCTAGAAGGTCCAGAGGGCAATTTGAACAAACACGACCCTATGGAAACCATTAGATTGGCAAACGACATTCTAGACGGTCCAGAAGGTGATCCGCATTTTTTATGGAATGCAAAACACATAAATGTCATTCTAACTTAATTGTAGGGGACAGCAGAACGTAAATTCATATCTAACGGACGGCAAATATATAAACGGGGCCTTCTCTACGATCAACAGATTTCTGCACACTCTACCTCAAAATTAAAACCCGTGAAGTGCAAAAGTATTATACCCATCAAGTTGTGACATGGTGGGAGAGTATGGATGTAGTTGGAGCAATTTTTGGTGAACCCCAACTTAAATACGGTTGCGTAAATATATATATATATATATATATATATATATATATATATATATATATATATATATATATATATATATATATATATATATATATATATATATATATATATATATATATATATATATATACATACACATATAGCCAATACTTGGAAGTCTAAAAGTGGCTTACACAGTGGGCTTGGAATTTAAATTGTTGCATTTTGCTTTTTGTCTAAATTGTTATCCTGACAGAATCTGAGCGAAGCCAAAAACTTGATATAATCATAAAAGCCAAGTTGTTATTTTTAAAAAACAAAGAAAAGATTATCAGTAAAAAATAAATAAAATGCATTGAAAACAAACAGAGAAATCTCCCTTTAAATCTAATGGAGATACCTTCTGCCTTAAATTACAATGAAAACATACAGAATTATCATTCTTCAAAATACAAAGGAGACAGAGTTATCTTATTTTTTAAAAAACCAGTATCGTCAGACATTAGAACATCAACAGTAGGTATCATAAATAGTAGATTATCATATTTATACAAATTAATTTAATTATTTCCGCTTACTTTTCAATTCGTCTGCAAAATTACTTAGTCTACGTTTGTGATTGTATGTTTTGAGTTTGTGATGATTTATTCTGATAAAATTTTTTTTATTGAAATTAGGAATGGTGTTTAGCGCTGCTTTAAAATCACAAATTTCTTACACGTGTTCACATACCTACAAGGAAAGGAATGCCTTCTGCTTTTGTTTGAAAGTTTATCGTCATCTAAAATTTCGACATACATTATATTTCTTAGTTCAACAAATTGCCTAACTGGCATAAAACATAAATTGCTCTTTCGTTTTGCTAATAACTGTTTTTGCATCTCATGAAATACAATGCTTTCTGGATGATCTGGAAATCATATAAGTTAATGTAGTTATGCATATCTTGGTAGACATCTTCACATTTTATGTTATAAACTAGTCAGTAGCAGTAAATGGCAACTCCAAATCTGGCCATTGGTTTTTGGTAAAATTATAGTGAAAATCGAACATCAGCCATTTGATATGTCAAGTACATCTGCACCAACATAAATGTGTCTAACTTTAAATTTGGCTTTCGTTGTTGTATATCAACAGGATTTTAATTAAATATTTTCATACTAATAAAACCGTTATCATTACCTAATTTATTTCTAATATTTTTATTTATATCATTAACAATTACATTATTCACTCGTAGTTTTATATTTTTCATTGTCTTAGCAAATACAGAGTTGTTCATTACCTTGAAAAAGTATTTCTCATAGTCAGTTTTTGGTACAGTGCGACGTTTGTATTTAAGTCAATATAATCTTCCATCCACCTCGACTAATTAAGCTTTAATGATCATTGAACTTTTCTCAGAATTAGTTCAGCATCTACTGCTTGTTTTTGAATTTTTGTAATTTATCACGTAATTCTGTTTATTTAGCAAATTTGGAGCTAACTCATTAACAATGAATATTTTGCCTTTTGTCATTGCTTGTCGTTTAGGTGATAATAAACTTTAATCGATCATCATAAACTGCATAAAATGGTTAGTCGTTAAGTAGATCATGTAACGAACTAGGATAATAATCTATATGAACTTTATTAGGAAATACTGGAAAATAATTATTAAATTTTCTAGGTAAATCTTTTTCCGTTTCTCTAAGAAATTAAGTTTTCCAATGAAATCTACTGCACGACATCAGCTCTGACATTGGATGTTCATACAAGTTCACACATTCTAGTTAAATGATATAACTTGATTGGAGGTTTTTATAATACTTTTCCGATATGTATCATTAGCTATCGTATATTTTTCTTGTTAGAACGCTAATTCCTTCTCTGATACCATTTTAAATAAAATGAAACATATCAATATATGTCATGAGATCTAATTCTATCTTTCTTGTTTTTAATAGAGCTTCGTATGACAGTCCTGGAGCATAATAATACCAGCTGGGTCTAGACCATAATATCTATGACTAACTTGACGAAAACTTTCAAAATCATCTGTTAGTAGTGATACATCTATCTTCAGATATAAATCATGATAATCACCAAAAGTGTTATAACTAAATTTATTCCAAATATCTTGTGCATATTTGTACACATGTCTGATATTTTAATTCCTGAGTTGCGAGTAAAATGTATTTTTATTAGGAAGCGAAGTTGCATCAGATCGCTTCCAATTGCCCTGATGCTTATATGGAAAGATACCTTTTTCTGCCAAATCGACATAGTCTTCACCAAAGCAACATTGCAACTGAAACTACTACAATCGTTTACAAGCTCATCTAATAATACTGCCATAAATTTTAGGCTGTGAATGAAACATAATTTGCCGAGCGCGACTGACATACTCTTTTCAAAATTGTTTGGAATACATATTTTTGCATTATTTAATCTTAGTTTAGTTTTGATATTTTCATCACATAAAGCCTCTATAATAATATGACTCTAATAGCCCCTGGAGTTATAGAAACTACAGGAATAAAACCAGGAGACTGAATTTTAAATTGAAACTGCTATGAGTTGCTCCTCTATACTGACCGGTTAGATGACAATAATCGCTCACTTTGTCATCACCCAATGATGTCTCACAGATATAACAACTCCATTATCAAAATCAAAGTGTTCTTCTCATATTATTTTCATTGCATCTGTTTTGAATAATCTGTTAGAAATCTTATTAACTTCGTTTATTACATTTTGTAGCAACCACACAGAAGGACTTTTTACACGTTAGTTTTACTTCTATATAAGTTGACTGGAGTTGAAAAAATACCTTTATCACAACAAATTACTTTATAACATATCCCGCAAGGTACATGTATTTTGTGCTTCATTTATTAGGATTATTTTCTGCACCAGCCATGGAAACAAAAATAGCCACTCAAAATCATCACAGGTAACAAAACAATACTTAGATTATAATCATAATGTTTAAATTTTAACAATTTTTTTCTTTTTCGCATAGCATAATTATTCTTTAAACGTTGACAAAATATTTGAGATGCTCTTGCAGTGTTCTATCTTTAGAGAAACGCTGTAGACATTTATAACATAAATATTTCTTGTCTATATTTTCATTATACTGTCTGCCAACTAGGCCATTAAAATATTTTATCCAGCAACAAATGTCATCGATAAAACAATAAATTTATTGTTTTTTGTGTATAATATATATCTCGTAGAAACATTTTCTTTTTCATCTAGTCCGAAAACATTTACTAAAATATTGTTTTGTTTTGTAGACTTTGGTATATGAATTTCTGCTACTTGAATAGTTATTCCAATAACACTAGCTTATCTTTGTATGGCAAATACTTTTCAATTCTGCCGTTGTGATTATTTTGAGGATGTTTTTCAGATACAATTGACCAGCGAAAACATTGGTCATCATTATTGCTGTTATTTAAACATTTTTTGCTTTTAATTTTTTGAGGGAAATCAACGTAAGAATTACCGCGAAGTACGTTATAATTTCCTTTGCGAAAAACATTTTATATAATCCTTTCAGATTTCCAACCTGATCCTGATGCAGTAAGTTCCTCAAGTCTTTTATTTATTTCTTCGTGCATTTCATCGCCGATTGAGGAAGTATTTGTATATGATGATTCATTATATCTCATAATGCTTTTTTTAATCAGACAGCTGTGAGCAAATATTAGAATGTCATCAATATAAAATTTTAATGTTATTATTGCGCTATCATTAAAGTAATGTTTTCTGCTACTGTTAATATAAATTTATCAGAATCACACTGAGTTAAAATAGCATTTAACGAACAAGCAATATGACATATATTTTCAAACTGCTTCGGCTAATTCTCTATAATTTAATATATTAAATTTTGAAGATATTTTATTTCCTGATATTTAATTTCGATAGACAATATTATCTATAATTAGATAAAAAGTATATTAGGATATGAACTTAATAATGCAACATGCTGAAATCTACAAGGAGAGTTCATCTCTAGCGATAAAATCAGTACCATTTTGTACCAAATCAATGTAAATGTTTCTGTTTATAATGAAGAAGATATTTTGTATAACAATAATGATAATAAAGATGAAGTAGTTGACATCGATGACCTTGTCGTTAGTAAATTAAATACAGTAGACCGCCAACTCGACGATATAATGTTAAGTATCATATCGCTAAAAATAATAGAAATTAATTGTACTATTACAGAGCAACAAAATTATGGAAACTTATGAAAACTCTTTTGAAAATCTAATTAATAACTGGACATCAAGGTAATATAAAATATTTTATTTTTGCTAAATTTAATTTTATTGTGACGGTCGGTCAAATGCAAATCTGTTCTGATGAAGTATGAACAAAATTATAATAACATTATTCGATCACTTCGTGATTGAAATCGCATTCGACTAGATTTACCGAGTTGGTACCAGGTATTAAATTTATGGCTATTATCAAGCCAATTAATTAAACTTTTATTACCTTCTTCCTAATAACTTTTTCGATAACAAATACACCTTGCTTTGTTTTCTGAAGTTCCTGTCCTGTAAAAGCTACCAGTTATAGGTTCATCTAATAAATCTTTCAACGAGTATGTAACTGGTATAATTAAAATTACTTTATCAACAAGAAACACTTCTAGAGTCCATCCAGGCGAATACTAAATTACCCTTATAATTTCGGAAGGTATCGTTCTGGTCTAAATTATAATTAGGGTCTATATCTCAATTTTGATTGGATATCACTGTGAACCGATCCAATCAAACTTAGCTGACAATGTCACTCTCGCTGTCTGTCAACGTGGGGCAGATAAAAACACGCCCCATTCACCCAGTGTACTTTTCTTTTGATCTTTGAGCTAACCATTAATGTATAGGTGTGATAACGGTAAGCCTTTGTTAAGTGAAAACCCTTTCGTCTATTGCTGCTCGAGTTTCCGGCCTCTGGCTTGTTCTGGTATCCTTGCGTAAGAGTTCAATATAAGGACATGGTGATATTTCCAAGAAAGGTAGATTATAGCTTTTACATGGCTTTATAGCTGGGGCTTAGAAAACGTGACAAGGAGTGTCTGCTTTTTCTGTCAGCCTAACATAGACATTTTATTTTTTTTATTATATTAAAATTAAATGCTGTGGAAAATGAATTTGGTGGTCCTGTCCTTTTAATAAGTTGTTGGAACTTTGATTGAAGTTAATATTCTTCTCATACTTCTTATCTTTCATAGCATTTAAAATACTAGTCTAGTCTGTAAATTTGGTCTGTAGAGAATGCAATATTTACAAATCTTAAAGTCCATCTGTTGCCCACTATCCTTTACAGAATCATTTATAAATGTTTTACACTCTCCTACCCATTATTTGTAGAGATTGCTTTTATTTCCAGCGTTTATGTGAAAATGATACTCATGCTATCAAAGACAACATAATATAATAATCTTTTTTTCAAAGTCTGACAAGAGGAATAGCCCTTGTCTTTTTTAAAGCTTAAAGCATAAGATATTATACATTTCTAATATGGTCTCCGACCATTTTTGTAAGTCCGATTATATTATTTCATATGGTATCTGGAAGAAAATATTAGCAATGCAAGCGGATGTAACTTTATAAGATATTATTATAAGGAATATTTATCATTAATATTTAAAATACTGTTTTATCAAACATTAAAACAACGTTTGATTGAGTTTAGGAACGTGAACCACAATTGTACATAAAATTAAAAGGGCTAAGAACAAAGGATATTACTCGAGAAAGGCTTTAAAGGTCATTGTATGATTAATCTCATCCATGACCTTTTTATTATAGTAGACAAATTTGTACATGTTCTATCGTTTGATTTCTTTCTTTCTATTTATGTACTTTACAGTGATACTGGAGACTTGAGCACACAGAAGTGATATTTTATCTTTTAGTTTCCAGGAACAACTACAGTGTTATATATTTTATGCCTTGATAAAAGTAGTAGGATGGATATGATATTTATCTCATTTTTGATCATTATCTTCGTACTAAGAATAATTATGTTGTCCATTCTATCTCTTAACATAGTCTGACATAGAAAGTGTCAAGTAATTGAATCATTCGGAACGTCTTTGGAAAAACCTGTATCTACCATACCTGTATTCCGTTTTTTTTGTGTGTGTGAACGATTAGCATACAAAAATTAAATACCTCTCTTGTCTTGTTGAAAGGTTCTCACCTCGTAATAGGCTAGAAATAAGCCTTCCACATTTAATAACGTTCCGTACCCTTAGAAATTTTGATTTGATTTTTTTTTTAAATTGCCACTTTCTGTTTTTTAATTGTCGGATACATTTTCACGTAATATTGATACGGCTTAGGGCGTACACAATGAGAATGGATTTAGAATACCATTCTGATTTTACAATATAGACATAATTCAAATGATTATTTCAACTTCAGGGGAAATTACGTCGATAAGATATACCTGAGACATATTGTATTGAATTTTTATTTAGATTCATCTTTTCTTGATAATTTATGAGCAAAGAATACGAAACAATAAAAACAAGGCTTTAAGACATAGAATATGGTTATTCTTTTTTCGTAATAACTACTTTCTATGAATAGTACGTCAACACGTAATAACTACTTGCTCCAAAGAGTATCACCACCTAATGATGTAATAGTTTGAAGGATCATTTGTGAATACGCCGACCTTTGTGATGTGTTGGATATAAACTCCATGGTTGCAGTCTTGGGCAGCTATCTTGAAATAATAATAATTATAATAATAATAATAATAATAATAATAATAATAATAATAATAATAATAATAATAATAATAATAATAATAATAATAATAATAATAATAATAATAATAATAATAATAATAATAATAATAATAATAATAATAATAATAATAATAATAATAATAATAATAAGAATAACATGGTGATGATGATGACAATATCTAGGCTGCAGAGATTGTATGCAAACTACACTGATACTGGGTGTAGTGACTTTATATGCTGAAATATATCTGAATACATTTTAGTATACCTACTGACTTGTTGCTCAAAAAACTACATAAACTTAATTCAAGAAATTATATACTACTGCTGCTACTTCTATTACTACTACAACTATTACTACTACTACTACTACTACTACTACTACTAATAATAATAATAATAATAATAAAACATTGCACTCAAGAATAGTTTAAATAGATATATACAAATAATAAACTGGAAATGACATAGAACAAATTTTAATGTTTGAGTGAACTTTGATTAACATAATATACATAATTATTAACATAAAGTATAGGTAATAACCCATCTGGACACGTTTGACAAGCCCTGGTTTATAAGTTTAGTCCCTACTAGCCATATTTGTACGTAATTGATATACGCAAAACACAGTATCCACAGTAATAAATGTAAAAAGTTTTTTGAAAAGGTGTAATCCAGTATTTTTTGTAAGAGGTCATAAAACCACGTAAAGGAAAACTTTCAAGTATACGCTGTATTGGTTATATTGTACTTTAATTTCTCCAAATATTATTGATATCATATCTGACGAAAAGGCCTGTGCATTTATCCGTAACATACAATTGCGTAATTACTTTTGTTCTTATATTATAAAAACGATAAAAAGAATAATTATTTCAATGGATTTTAATGGTTGCAGTGATATAAAACACAATATCGTCACTTTTTAAACCACCAAAGTCATATTTATGTGAGTAAAGTAATTTATGAAAATATTCCTTGCTATCAAATTCACGAATCATCATAGGCCAAACGTTATCAATGATTTACTAATTCTTTATTGTCTTATTTTGCGATATTTTGCAAGAAATGATATATAACTAAAAATGCTTGTCATTTTCAATATTTGTTGCCCTAAAACCCCAAAGGAGTTTTCAGATAATGCATCTGCTGCGGGATTAGTTGAACTGCAAGTTTTAATGTCCAGTTGCAAAATAAAATATCGAAAAATCACTAGTCGGACATCATGTTTGGCTACGTTTTCAAGAAGGCTGGAACAAAAATTGATTGGCATATGTGATGAAATATATCACAATCCAAAAATTCCTACAATACGCATCCGTTATAAATATAATGTAAAAGAATACGTAATCTACCAGTTCAGATGGATTTGTTTACCCTGTCGTCGGACACGATGAATTACTGTTTCTAAAGCTTCCATTGATCAGGTACTTTGAAATAGTTCACAACTATTAATTCTCGGTTATCATTCTACTCATATTCTGATGATCTATTTTAGAGTACGTTTCCATCTCCTTTTTCGTACACACATTTTACCATCATGGTGTTGATTTAACGTATATTTTGTTTAATTATCAGGACTTAAGTGTGATTCTCATTATGCAATTCTGCTACAGAGCGCAATGTGTGATCATGCATTTATGCTTCCGTAAAAGTGATGTCGATGGCCCATGCAACTTTGTTATGCTTACAGTTGAGCCTCACCAAACACTATGACAGGACCTTCGCAACAAGTTTATCGAGGAAGATATTTTTGATTAACATAACAATCATTTTAACATGGAAAGCTAGGAGCGTTCAGTACTGAAATACCAATATAAATAAGATGTTGAAAATAGTTGTGTATTGAGTCCATTTATTTTGTTACGAGGCGGAGGGAATACATATTTTAAAGTATTTTTGGGTTATAATAGTTTACCTTGAAACCGTCCTGGATGCAGCCCAAGAAAATTCTGGCTTTATCTCCATTAGGCTGATATACACCTAGAGCATCGAAGGTTGCTACTGGTGCGTATAGAGGGATTCTGTGACATATTTCCTTTACCTGCGGATGAAGGTCATACTCTTTTGAAATATAGATGAGTCAATGTTTCTATTTTAGTTAAAGTGTAAAGAATTAAACCGAAAAAAATAATTTGGAACTTACAATCATCATAACATGATTTAATATAAACTTCAACTTTATATTACTCTCTTTTTGAAACTTATTTACATTCTCTTTATACATTTTGATGATCGAAACAGAACGAGGAGTCATCTGAAACTGTACAAATATACTTTTCAGTTTGACTAGCATTTTGTTTCCTTTACATAACTTGGTAAGGAATAAGTGTAATAGCTTCATATTTTCTTTGTAATACATACATTCTCGCCTTTTGTCCATAAGGTCGTGGATGCAACATTACAGTTACTGAGGACTAACGACTCTGAGGAAGAATGATCACCTGTAACACAGTGTGATGCATTGGGGTGTCTGATGGTTAAGTTGTGTGCAACATCAGCAATCGTTAACACCTTGCTGCAAATATGAACTTCTGCAAAATGATATTAGTGTTATTGCCTGAGAAAAACATGTACATATTATCAAAAGGAGCAAACATTTTATCTACGACATAATTGATTTCATCACACTTTACATAATTACCATGTATTGGATATAACATTTGGTACTGTCTTATTAATGAAATCTGTTCTCAGATTTATTTAATAATCCATTTGCTTAGAAATAGATCTTTTTTGAATTCTATTTTCGTCTTTAGTCCGACAATGATTGTAGTTAGTTATTATTAATTTAATTACTGAATAAATAATTGTGTTAGATATTTTAAACCTAGCATATAAATCTATTTGTTCTTTGACGTTTTTTAGACACCACATTGATATGGCTTTGTTTTGCTGCTTATGGCACAACAGTACAAGTAAGACGTTTAATTCTGAGTATAGTACCATGTCCAAACACATACCATGATATTCAAGTTAAGCTAATGGTAGGATTCGAACAATAAACCATATTAGGCTTCGAATGGTATATGCTAACCACCAAGCCAACCCAGTTCCTCTGAATAAAGATGAATAATATTCTACTATTTGTTGCATGGTACTATTTTTTGAAATTTTCCACATGCGTTATTGGGCATACATTCGAACAGAAGATGGTTTTGGGTATAGTTTTTGTTGGGTATAACGTTATTTATCAGTACAAGAGAGGTTATACATGGTGGCCAGTATAAATAGCGGAAAACTCCCGAAAGAACCAAAGACCTACGAAAAGTTATGGGCAAGCTTTCTCACGTATACACATTGACCGAGCCAAAGACTTGAACCCACACAGACAGAGGTGAGACGGTAATGATCCGTAACGGTGAACAATTTAGACTATTCGGCCTTTTAGGGTACAGGTATAGTAGATGGATATAACGATTTTGTTGCCTGTGATATATGTTTCTGTTAAGGGAAAATATTTGGTTTGCTCCGACCAAATCCATGTTCATGTATAGAACCCGCAATGTCAGAATTATACAAAGTATTCATTTATGAAATAAAAGTTTTTTAAAATCAAAATATAAGTGTTATTCTGAATTTAATAAAACTGATATTTCTGAAAGCAAGGAAAGACGATTTTACTTTTTGCAATTATCAATGAATAGGTATCAGTTATAGGGATAAACAGCAGAGAAGGTGAACAGACAATTTTGCTGGAGACCTTATTTATGAAAAAAGCTTAATACGAAAATGGAATACAAGGTAAATAACACCAAACTAAAACCTCAAACAGAATCGAGATTCATCTAAAAGGTTACAGGTCATTTTGTTACTTTATCGTTGACATTAATATTTCATTTATTATACGTGTCAGTTTAATCTTTGGTAACTTATTATTGGTTAATTTTCTCCTCTGCTGCTGTGGTGACAACCAGATATTTTATCGAGACATATACGATATCGTGACCAAGGGTTATGTAGATTTATCTTTATAAATACGTGTGTGGCAGCTTGCGTTTTAGAAAATATCTTTTTTAAAAATTTATTTATATCTATAATACTCTGAATACCAGGTATAATAAATATTTTGCAGAGTATAACAATCTACGCCATTAAACACAACTAAAATATTACACTTAACTCTGATCACAATAGGCATTTGTATCGCTGTGTTTTTGTCTGTCTCTGGAAAATATCCGAGCTGGATTTGATTGAATGTTTTTCCAGCATTTTGTCATCTTATACTACGAGATTATTAATTCGTCCATCAAGTTTATCTACAGATGAGGCCTCATCAATATCGGTAATAAAATCAACATCGTCACCGTCATCGTCATCCAATGACTTTGCGTTTCCATTAAAATCTTAAGTACTTCAGGACATCGTTGATCATCAACTGATGGTGCCACGAAATATAACCTGTCCAACTTGAGACATCTGATTAACAGAATAAGTGATAATTGTGTTTATCCAGAACCGGATGGCCCTGATAGAATTCTGTGGCGCTGGATGATGCTTGACTGGTTTTTGTTTTCGTGTCGCTTAGAAATCAATGATATCCATGTTTACAAATATAATAATTGTATGAATTTATATTGTGCTCGATGCATGGCACCCACACCCAACAGTGGATCAACAAAAATGATAAAAAAATACAAAGCGGGCACATAAAGGCAAGTATGTGAAATGTGGTACAAAAATATATATTTATCTCCTTGACACAGTCAAAACAAGGAAGACAAGTGGTGATATTAATACTTCACTGGGAAAATTACCAGAAGCTCCATGGGCTAAATACCCAGCAGAAAAACATATACCTGGATATAATTATTGTGGTCCTGGACCTCGACTTGATATCCGACTTGATGAACGAGATCAACCAAGACCTGGAGAGTATCCAATAAATATGATTGATTAAGCAGTCCACGTTCATGATGTGTCATATAACAGAAAAGATTTGCGACAACGACATATTGCAGTTGTGAAGTTAATTCACGATTAAATTCCATACAAATAAATCTATCAAAAAACTTGTTAGTTTTCAAATTTGCAGTGAAAGGTAAACTAGTACTAGGGGCTGTTAATAATTCAACTGATTATTATGATACTAATGGAGTCGGATTATTATATTCCATTATAATATTGGAGTGGTAGAGCAGCGATTAGTGACCTTGCTGATGCAGTAGGTGTCTCACGTTTTGTGGCTGCAAATTGGTTAGCATGACATACAGTGTGGCAAATATATCTACCACCATATAAAAAATTGAATACGCAGATTTTGATGTTAGCACCCCCAATGAAGTTCATCAAGCAGATATTTTGTTTTAGCCATATAATACTATTTAAACTGGTAGACGCCAATCGCGAACATACAAATACGCGTGAACTGTCTTTACCGTTGCAAGTAGATATAAAGAAGCAAAACCACTATCAACTAATACAGCAACTGACGTTGCATCTGCAGTTGAACGAATTCATCAACGAGGACCTTGCGATGGCTACAATTATTAGAGATTGATCCTGGTAAGGAATTTCTTGGTGCAGTATCATCTCTGATGAAAAACATAATGTAAAATCTTAATGGAGGACTTATACACCGGTTATTTGGATATCATCGTGCGGAGAAAATATCCACAGACTTTAAATCCGGGCAGAAATCCCGTGAACGTGTTGCAAGATTAAAAAGTATGATAGCTGTATTATATATTGAAATTACTCGTAAAACTTCCATGAAGCCTGCCAATGCAATTACAAAGAAGATTATATCGACACAACGGCATGATTCTACCTTAAAACAATCAGTACTAGGTATTTTATGACTGTAAGATATTTATATGAACCTGGTGAACTTGAAGGTAGGACGAAAGTACAATTGATCCTATCTACAGTGTGACCACATTCAAAATTTTCAGCGTGTTATGATTTACGAGTTGACCAGCAATATGCAGATTATTTTCAACGTGGATTTGTACTTGAACAATAACAAGTACTTCCTGAAGATATATAATTACCACCACATCCACTTTTGTAAACTGGCTCCTCGACGTCGATAATTTCATTCAAGACATGCTAGCATCACATTTTCACGTGTGTGGCCAAGACCACTATTAATTCTATCCACGGTGAATTGTCTTGAATTATTATTCGAATACTGGCACAATATTGCTGCGTTACAATTTGCACAATGATTATTCTGTAATTGCTTTATTGTCATAATAAATTTGGCATCGAGATCAAAGTCGTGCTTATTTTTGGTCGCCTTATTTATAGCTCGCTATTGTTTGCTAGATGACAACATCTGCAGTTGAGATATACTTCGGACTCGAGACACTGCGAGAGAAACTAAAAAATAAAATCAATAAAACAGTAGATATACATTGCCATGTGACAGATTCATGCCACTGATTTATCGATCGATGTTAGAATCCTTGGCAACTGTTGACAGCAGTACACAAGTTACTTTAACTCGGCATATAAGATAGTAGACTTTACGATTCATTTATATGAATGTTTGGAAATTTAAAATAATCCACGCTGTAGTTTATAATTTCAGCATACTGGTCACTTATAGGAATTTCGCGTTATAGCTTCAAAATAATTTCTGAAACGTGGAGCATATGGTGCAATGCTAGAGCGGTGAATTCTCGTATTAGAGATCTTGAGTTCCATGCCTGCCACTGACACGTTGAGGACAGTGGGCCAAGTTTACCGATTTTGTATATTAAGTGGTGGGCTCCACAAAAAACGACTTCATGTACACTTCCTCACCATGTCAAGTACATGGTAGGTGTTGTTTTTCACTCACCTCGGGGTTTGATATTGGGGGAGGAGTGTACACGAGATTGAAAATCTCAATCCATCAAAAGATATTCAGTAGGGTGATGTGAGCTCTTTAACCTTGTGACCTCACTCAAGGGTTCCCCACACAAGGACATTTAGAAAGAATGTCGCCAGACCAAAAAGCTTCATAGGATGCGTGTGGGTCATAAGAAAGGCATTTACAAAAGCCTAGTTGCCTCATACAAGCCATAAGAAAGGCATCAATGGGATGACCTTCAAAAAAGGACCACATGGTTAAGGCTTTGCTGGTAATGAAGGACCCGTTGTATGGTTACCGATCATCATCGTTATTTTTTGTTTATTTTAATTATTTTTTATTTTTATATTCAGGATATTTTTTTATTGATATTTTAATTTTTTTATGCATAATTGTTTTCTGAATCAAATATATGCCCAGAAACATTTTAATATTTATATTTATTCTGATTCAGGAATAGCTTTATTAATATTTTACTGCTATATTTAAATTTTTTTTAATTCAGATTATTACTATTCAGAAATATTTTCATATTATTAGTTTTATTTTTATATTCAGAAATAGTTCTATTATAAGCAAATATTTATTACAGAATGAATTGCGAAAATATTCATGCTATTATTTCTTCTACTGAGAAATTACAACATGACATAATAAAACTTTCTGATCAAGTTAATCGTGAAAAGATTATTTGTGATTTTTAATCATTATAAAAACGAGACGTTGCGACAAAATATACACTACCATTTGAGTATAGATTCATGAAATTAATGTATTGATCGATGTTAGAAGCCTCTGCGACGCTAGATGACACGCAAGTTGAAACATTCGTTCCACTCGCAAATGCTATGAACAAATTACGTCAGAATTATTTCATATATACGAAATCAAAAAGATGTGAATAATCGTGTGAGGTAGTCGAAAAAGATCATGTCAGATCATTAAACGATCCAGTGTAAAAGTGAAAGTAAAAGTAGTGTCAGTGAAGGTACTGGCCTAGTAACTGTGGTAATAGTTAAAGAAAATCCTTATCAGAATTTCTGACACAATCTAACTACAGAAAAAATATATTTATTTATTTGTAATCAGATTATAATATTTATGCTGGATCATTATTCTTATTATAATATTTATTATCTTTTGTTATGATTATAATATTTATTTAGAATCAGTGTCTAATATTTATAAAGTTTATAATATTTATTCAGAATAATATATACTTTTATTCTGGCTACAATATTTATCGGATCATAATATTTATTTTAATCAGATAATATTTATTCTGATAATGATATTATTCTGATAATAATTTTAATTTAGAATCATATATTAATATTTGTTTATAATGTGATAACACCATTTACTTTTATTCTGATAAAAATCTTTATTCTGAATCAGATCATAATATTTACTTTTATCTTTTATAATATTTATTTATTCTAATTATTCTTCTTCTTAGGATGTGGGCTGAATGTCAATTGTTCTGACGATGATGTAATATATCCAGGTAAGGGTGTTCTTTTAGCCTGTTTTACATGTTTCTCAAAATTTGCAAAATCAACTTTATATTTACCGCTAATTCAAGATATACCACGGGACTTTCAAAATTCAGAAAGAACCCAATTTTATTCTGAAACACTGGCGGTGTTAAGATCTGATAATTCATCACGATGTGGATATCCTGTTGCGGCCGCCACTATAGGATTCTCTTGAATTAGTCTACGGCCAGCTTAGTTAAATTGGGCTCGAAGTTTGGTTTTGATTTTAACGTAACAAGATCCCTTACATCACCGACCCCCTCACGAACATGATCAACACTCTCAAGTACTTGTTTCATTCTTCTTGTACTTGTGGCATAGCCGAAGTTGTTTCATTTGGAATATCTCATAGAAGGTTTTTTTTTTAGTTCTTTGTGCTATTTTTCCAGTTGCTTTAGCGGTTTGCTCTAACATTGGAAGATCTGTGGCAGTCTTTCTAATTGGTTAAAAATATATTCTGCACTGTATCTTCATCAAATTATATCTGAGGCTCCTGGCGAGATTGTAATTGTTGCTTGAAATAATTGTTAACGGGGAGATATTCATTAACTGCATATAGTCGCTCTTGAGCTAATCTAGTTGTGAGATTCTCCTACAATTAATGATATAATAACGATTTAATTATAGCAGTATATCACGACTAACAGTAAGTGATCAAAGAGTAAACATACACGCATACAAAATGAAATACAAACGACAGCGATAAAGTAACTAAATGAGCTATAATCGTTTAGAGGAATATCGATTTGGTTACAGGATTTGGTTTATTTACCTTGCATTTCATTTTCGTAAGAAGCTTTATTTTTCATAAATGGTCTGTTCATTTCCTATGCTACTTCATAATTGCAGTGGAAATCAATTTTTCAAAAAAACCGTTAAACAATTGATTGGTGAAAGCAATGTGCGATGTAGAAGATATAATTATGTATAATGAAGTATAGATTAATAGTAAGTTTTAATGTGAAATATTTAACGCACTATGCAATAAACATTTTAGAGGATACACAAAAATAAAGAGTCATATATATATATATATATATATATATATATATATATATATATATATATATATATATATATATATATATATTCTTTAGAAGACATTAAACTGAAGTTTCCCTATTTAAAACGAAAAAATGCACAACTAGTTAGATAAAACAATAAGATTGTTTCGTGTGCTACTTCACTTGATATGCCTAAATGTGTGATTTCAGCAATGTCAGACACTTCACAGTTATTTTGGTGCATGCAGTTAGTGATGTCAGTTGTGCTGTGACATGGAAGTGGCTCAGACCGTTAAGTGCATCATTATACAAAATGGTCCAGAGAAAGGTTTACATGACCATTTCAGAAGGGTGCCAATGCACTTATTTTTCAGTTCGGGTTTGGGATTACTTCTATTGTTTACTGGAAACGTTTGATCTTAGCAAATCGAGTATGTAGGAAATAATTCTTCAGTTTTCTTACCAACAAAAGATTCAGCTGAGGTTGTCGTACCAAGCAAATCTGTCTTCGTGGTCAGCGTAGTTGCCATGGTTGACGATACAGTGGATTTCTCTGAAGAATGTGAAGCAGCATTTTAATCATTAGGATAAAAAACAACTACGTACTATTTCAATGTAATTTATCTGTGTAAAAATCTACGAATTACAAATTGTAATGCTATTATTGTAGTTCATATTAAAAAATCGAGATAAAAAGAGTACCTGCAATAATTCTTACGATATATAAAAGAAATAACAAGGATAACAAACGGTATAAAACGAGTAAGGTAGAGAATTTATCCTTAGAGATTAGATCCAGTTATTGTTCCTATACTAAATTGTGAAATCTTGTAGGAATGCATACAGCGTGTTGGTATTTTATGGAATGTGCTGTCGGAAACTGTTATAGTTTTGACAAATACTAATTTGTTTCAGAAGAACACTATAACCTAAAGTTTGTAAAAGGGAAGAAGTAGATTTCTAAACGTTTAATTTTGTTGTGTCCATTTGCTGAACTTTTTTAAAAGTCAGATTTCGTTCAATTTCGTATATATATATATATATATATATATATATATATATATATATATATATATATATATATATATATATATATATATATATATATATATAAATATATATATATATATATATATATATATGATAGTATTATTTGTATTAAACTATTATTTATGCCCAAATATTATCAAGATTCTACTATTCTACTACAGAATCCAGGGATAGCACAGTCTGTTATGTCTGGTATATATTTATAATTATTTGTAATACATTAATCCTATATACCTTGATTTCTTTAATAGGAATCCGGAACCACCGTCAATTTAGTAGATAAATATATATATATATATATATATCTAGATATATATATATATATATATATATATATATATATATATATATATATATATATATATATATATATATATATATATATATATATGACAATTATTTACTAGGTCGTCATGCGAGTGTGTCTGCTACGCACGAGCTTATATAACACCGATTCAGTGCCATCATTTTTAGGTGATGCGTGCTTAGTCGTGATGGTATATGGGCTGGTGCGTGCAGCCAAGGCAATGAGTGCCATTTACTCGCGGACCTGGGTTCGAAACTCGGTAGAATACGAATTTAATTTCTCTAACCTGTATGATATTATTGTTTGTATTAAACTATATATACACACACACATATATATATATATATATATATATATATATATATATATATATATATATATATATATATATATATATATATATATATATATATTCAATTATATAGTTTAAGTAGAAACATAATTTTTACAAACATATGCAAAACAAAATGGACTCCATTCTCATACGGTTAAATTAGGAACAGCAGTATTGCATAGTCTAGGAGGAGCTTGGATTGAAGACATGTATCACTCAAATGTTATAAAACAGAAACATGTATATTGTGTTTTGAGTATTATATCAAGCAGGACAGAATAATAATATGAAAGAAGCTAGTCCTCGTTGAAATGAAAATGTTTTTTAAAAATATGATCCACACATGAACATAATTCTCACTACCTTTAATAATTTCGAAAATTAAGATTTCATAACATCAATAAAGAGAAAGTTAAGATCTGAATTTTTATACCAGATGGAAAATATATATTAAAGATGGTAATTACCTTGATTGACGTCATGGCAGGAACAAGGATCCGCCAGTCTGTGATATTTAGCTAAAAATATCTTATATTTTACCAAACAATAATAGTGAATACAAATGGTCCATGTCTTAGATAAGGAGCAGTTTAAATTTGGAACTCGGAGAAAAATATAAATATAGTTAAGGAATCACTAATACATAAATCAAACATAAAGCGACATATGAATTAAACTTCTTTGTCGATATTTAAACTTTAGTTATTGAGCAAACAGAGAAACATTCAAATTAGTCGATTGCAACTATAAAAGGAACGAAATTTTCGTGTGTTACATATTTAACATACTAAATATGCAATGATCTTATTTCCATTACGATAAAGAATTGCGAAATCAAAGGTTTTTCAGATATTATTCATCGGAAAACATTAACTGCTATTACCTGCGACGTGTAGAACAATATCCAATCTGCATATGTCTGAGGTGATACCGGCAAGTACACTCCATACTGCAATGCACCGTAATATAGACCTACTTAATACCTATAAAAACGTTATTCCTATGTATTTGGTACAAATTGATGTATGTTTAAAAAATATATATACATAAAATATATAGCAACCAATAAATAGACATGTGTTAAAAGGTATATATATATATATATATATATATATATATATATATATATATATATATATATATATATATATATATATATATATATATAACTCTGTGTGTGTATGTGTTCATTACTGGAGAAGACAAACTACAAAAAATGCTATATCGTCACTTTGCAAAGTATACTGCATTCTAAAGCACTTCTTTATATTTAAGTGACAGATACTATGTGAAATCGATCTGATTTTACAGTACAGTCTTATGGTTGATTCAAGCAATATTATAACATGGGAAGTAACACTCATTTTATAAGAAGAACACAACATATAGACACTTATTATTTTATGTTGTGCCCTTATTGTTACGACTCTATCGCCACAAACTTTAGTAACAGATGACCAACAAAGCCAACAAGCTTTGTTAAATTTAACAAATAAATTTAATTTAATTATTAAAATGATAAAAGAAAAATGTGAGAGGAATATGAAAGTCCGAAACAAATCAAAAGTACCACATAATTTCAATATCGGAAATAACTGGTTCTTCAAGAACCGTAACGTTGTCAAGATAGCCGTATCTAGATTTTTTTCGAACAAATTATTAATTTAATAATACTAAATAAATAAAGTTCCAGAATGAAGTTATTGTCTAAATATGAGCAGTATCTATCATGATTCAACAGACCTAACTAATGTTATTTCTGTCGAAAAATATCTAAGAACAACATAAAAAACGTCTGCAGACTTACGACAGGAACACGAAAAGAGTGAATGAAACCACAAATTAGAATGAAGCTAAATTTTTAATATTCTCCTTATATACTGCGTATATTGCAAATGTACACGTACGTAAACTTCTATTTAAAATCCTGAAGTTTGCGTCCACGGCCAGGTTAGGTACAATTTGTAACTACAAGTATATATGTATATATATATATATATATATATATATATATATATATATATATATATATATATATATCTCCACCTTTGATAACCTTAGACAGCCAGGACAACGAACTAGAGTCCTTAACAACCACATTCAGCACATATGTGACTAGCACAGCTAACGAGATCATTGGTAAATATCGATGAATAAAAGCATCTGATCAGAACAGATGTCTTTGAACTATGCGACACAAGAAGAAAAAGGGAAATGGAGATCATGAAGGAGAAAGAAAACATAGAGAGATAAACAACTTGACCAGGAAAAGCACGAACAAAAGCAAATGAATCATGGATAGATAGATGACAGTCTGTGTAAAAATGACAGCAAAATAGCATACCAAATGGTGAAAGATCTCAGAGCCCATAACAAGGGATTACTAACGCCATCAGAGACAAATTAGGAAAAGATCAAGAGATCCTCAACCGATGGGCAAAATACTGCTTAGAATTCTACAATCGTAATACCCATGAGTACTAAATTGCTCTCAGACAGAAGAAATTGATGACAGACATATTTTTGTGAAGAAGAAACAATTGCAATTAGGTCACTAACGAAATGAATGTCAACCTGCATTAACAACATACCAGCAGAGCCCATTCGAGCAGGAGGAGAAGATATAGTCATAGTCCTAACAAAAATCTACAGCAAAATATGGCAGACAGGATAATGGTCCACCACATGAATTCAATCCTCGGTCATCGAGCTCCTCAACAAAGAAACCTACAGAAGTGCCCAAACTACATAACCGTCAGTTTGATCAGTCACCCGAACAATGTCATGCTGAAGATAATTCTCAACAGACTAAAGCCTCAAGAAGAGAAAATTATTGCTGAAGAGCAGGCGGGCTTCCGAGCAGAAGGAACACCAAAGAAGAAATCTTCAGTCTTAAACTCCTTTGCGAGAAATACATTCAACATCTGCAGAATCAATACAACGTCTTTATAGATTTCAGAAGGTTCATTGTATGCAGCCTTATGGGCAATTATGAGGAAGTACAAGATCAGGTCCGACCAGCTGCAGGTTATGGATCACCTCTATGACAAAGTTGACGTCAGACAGGTATGCTTGTGAACGCTCAGATCAGAACTACAACGAAGTATTCAAAACCATCGAAAAGAGATGCCAACACAAAATCTTGGGCATCTCATACATTGACAATGTAACTAAGGAAAAAGTAAGCAACAGGAACAAACGAGCCATCGGATCCTATGAATACCACTTCACCACTGTAAAAAAGCGCAAACTGAAGTGGTACGGCTATATCTCAAGATCATCTGGACTGGCAAAACAATCTTGCAAGGCACAGTGCCAGGGTGCAGAAGAAGAGGCAGAAGAAAAAGAGGTGGGAAGACAACATTAAAGAGTTGACAGGCATGTGATTTGGAGATTTTCAAAGGGCAGTAGAGAACAGGAAAAGATGGACTGAATTGCTTGTAAAGTCAACTGTGTTGCATCACCGACTTTGTAGGTTGAAAGATTGTTGCTACCGGTGGTGGTGGTTATATATATATATATATATATATATATATATATATATATATATATATATATATATATATATATATATATATATATATATATATATATATATATATATATATATATATATATATATACCAACACCTTTAGTAAATTATTAGTTTTCAAAAGCACCTTTTAGGCATGTTAAACTGAACCCATTGTAGTAACTGTGTTTTGAAGAAAATGAATAGGCATTGCAATCAGTATTTTTGGCAATTACTTGTCCTTACCCTTGTGATGGCTTTGACACTGAAGATGAGGATGCTGTCCACTGCTGGAGAAATAAGTCTCAAACAATTCTACCGGAACGACAAAAATAAATATGCCAAAGTATATTTATAATAACTGATACATACATACATACATACATACATACATACATACATACATACATACATACATACATACATACATACATACATACATACATACATACATACATACATACATACATACATACATACATACATACATACATACATACATACATACATATCAGTGAAAATATACATATCTATTTTGATTTTGAAACTGTATTTTTGATACGATGACAAATTTACTAAGATTGGATACTTATTAATATATATTTCTTTATTCTTATTACACTTTTAGCGGTAATGATATTGATGTATTGGTTTATTATTTGAGTTTCTGTCTTTCTGGAAATGTTATGGAATGTCATTGGTTACGTCTCTGAACATCTCTTTCTCCAAAAGATCATGTGCTATTGTCAGCATATGGGTCTCATGCATCATTGCCAAATATAAAATATTTGATAGTACATCGCTGTTGAAATTTCTCTGATGTTTTCAGATTATTCTTTTTAAATCTATGAATGAAGTCTACTTACGTACATATCGGGTATACTTAAAGCATTGTTGGAAATGGCTACCGATATCTGGAAGAAAATAGAAAAACAATGTTCTTAAGAATTTTGTTACGCATGCTTTTCAATACCAATGACAGGTGAACAGAAAGAGAGATTTAGTGGTAATTTACAACAATGAATGTAATGAATGGTTAAACTACTCTAAAAGAAAAGTGAAGTTTATTAGCAAAAAAGAATAAATGAAGGAAATCAATTTAAGTAAATACTGTGGGAAATTATTTCTTGCGTTACTGGCATGCAGAGTCTTGTGTTCTTGAATCTGGCAACAACAGGAAATGTCATTGGTGATCAATAATGCGACGCACTTTCAAAAAACATAAATATGATAAAAAATATCCACGTAAGTTCCATTTTGTTCACGGAAATACTCGCAAGGTATCGTTTGAAGTTGCTAAATGATTATCATATACTTTATAAAGAATGTGTCTTACTCTCAAATTTGTGTTTTTATGCCAGAATTGCTTCCGATAGAGATTTGTGTTTCAATTATATTGCATAACAGAGTCAAAGTTTGTAAGGAAAGATGAGTAAAAATAACACATTCGGATTGTAGCCAAAGTTGAATAAATAAGCGATGGTTTGGGTCACAGTTTCTGTATGGCAATGTTCCAAACCAGATTTTAAAGCGGTGCTGCTGTAGATAGATAAAGGTAAGCAGCTAGTGACCTGTAATAATACAAATGTAAATACATTTTGCTAAATTTATATGAATATACTAGTTGAAAAATTGGAAAAGACAAAAACAAGAAAAAGGAAAAGAAAGAAATTGTCTAAAAATATAGATTTACTAAACGGAGATTCAAGTAATATATTGTTAAGAATTGTTGAATCGAGAATGTACTAAAAATCCAAAAACAAAGAAAAACATGCCGAAGGCATATATATGCTTCAAGCTGCAGTATAACAAACGCCTAACGAATTAAAATTATTTCTGTTTATTTAAACTATGAATAAGGAAGACATCGAACTTTTTTCAAATTTGTACTTTCGCTACCAAATTAATTGTCCCCATTGAAATCATGTGCAAACATTTTTACTTATTAATCTAAACTTATGCGATAATTTTGTTGTACAATACTGAGATGCACCCACCCCAAATCGTTTCGATTTCGTTTACAATCTTGATAGGTGTTGTTAATATGTGAACACAATTAGAAACAGATGTAAGAAGAATATGCAAAGACAGATGTAAGGAGAATATGCAAAGACAGATGTAAGGAGAATATGCAAAGACAGATGTAAGGAGAATATGCAAAGACAGATGTAAGGAGAATATGCAAAGACAGATGTAAGGAGAATATGCAAAGACAGATGTAAGGAGAATATGCAAAGACAGATGTAAGGAGAATATGCAAAGACAGATGTAAGGAGAATATGCAAAGACAGATGAACGTATTACATATGTACAACTGATAGATCCTACACCTTTTCATTCACATGTAACGTCTGTACAGATGTTAGTTCTTACAGCTAATTATTAACATATAACTTCTGAATAAGAACCTGAATTCGAATGATAGGCATCTAACTTGATTGATCCAGAGCAAGCACAATAAGACGGCGTTGTCGAGTCATAGTGCCTTTCTGAAATAGTTAAATATTGAATGAATTTTATAACTAAATATTATTTGAGTTCAAGTACAAAGAAATTGTTGTATAGCATTTACCCAACTACCTACATAACTGCCCTTCTATTTTTCCTTCGATTAAAGGATTCGTGATTATATTGATTTTGAATCTTTCACATTTCTTTTTATATATATATATATATATATATATATATATATATATATATATATATATATATATATATATATATATATATATATATATATATATATATATATATATATATATATATATATATATATATATATATATATATATCCTTCCCTAAATAATTTCAAGGGCCCAAGGGTTGCGATTAGTAGACATTAAAGCTTAAAACTGACAAGCATAAGGATTCAACTGTAAGAGCTAAATTTATTGTATAAGAACGGATTAAAGTAAGACAGTTGTGAGAAATTACAGATTAAAGTAAGGCAATCGTGTGACATTACGATGGGGATATCTGTTTGTTTAATCATATAACTGGTGTCTTTCATCATATGGCTCATTATATCGATCATACTAAACATACCCTGAAAACCTCTGCAGCTTTCATAATATCGTGAGCATTCTTTCAAAATTAATCAAGTTTATCAAAAATTTCAGCACACGTACATCATTGAACATGCGCTATTGCAGATAATAATTTTGCATGATGCATATTTTCCTTATTTTCATTATTATCTATGAATGTAAAATCGAGTTTCTATCGAAGCGAAATCGATACCTATATCGCATTTTTCTTTCTCCTTTAATCGTAGCGATAAAAGAGGACTATTAACCAGTTCCCATTTATATCACTGAAGAAGCAGTCTGTAGTGCACAATGCAGACACTTCGTACATCCATTACCAGCCTCGACTACTTTTGCTAGGACACTGCTATTAAAGATAATATAATATTTATACTGACTTTACATGTGTAAGACTTGCATTGTACACTCTATTTTAAGTTGATGAGTATTTATGTTTGCATTTGTATCATTTAAAGTTTAATTAAGATTTACAATATGGAATTTGTTATTAGATACGCTCTTTTCTCGTTAAGGGATGCGAGAAAACTAACTGGCGTTGGTTCTCAAAATTACACCTTTTGCATCTGATAAGAGTCATTAATCCAGTCGTTTGTAGAACGCAAAATTCTGACACTGGAGTGGAATTGTGGTATCCGATGCCAACGCATATTAAAGATGTAATTCATGTTTGTCTACTGTCTTGGAAACTTCCTTGGGGTCTGAGTAGAACTGGAAAGTTTGTTGTTTTCAACTGATCACATTCATCAACAAATACTCTAAGAATAAATCGTATTATACAGTTTGGGCCTGTCGCCTACTGCGTGGAAAGCGGATCCGAATGGATTTGTTCTTTCTTATTCCGATTGTCATAAGCAAGTGTTAGAAATGCACTACTAATGTAAGCCATTTAAAACGAAAGCAGGGAAATCAGAGAACCATTCATTTTTTGTATAAATTGCGTTACAGCATTGACACTTGACTCGTACATTAGATACGAAACCAGAACAGCTTTGGATTATATAGTGAGGAAAACTTACTACTCCTTTTATTAGTTATTTTTTGATGCATTTTCTCCTGAGTCATATAAATATATATGTTATTCTCTATTGACTTCGCGTTTTGGTTTACTTGCTGTGTACGTCGTATAGCGGACAATTTATTTCTAACCTTTTCGAGGAAAATTAAACTTGGGCGAAAATAGGTTGCTATGTATATCTATAATTTTGGCAACTCCTGGTACATGATTTTTTTTTCTTATTTATGGCTGTAAACTATACATAAAACATTTTGTTATAAACTTGTGTATGGGACATGGCTCTGGTAAGAACCCAAATTGCACAGGATCTATACATAAATGTTTATGTATGTATTGACAGTTATTAATAACAATCTTAATAATAAACTTTAAAATGGCATCTATATGTAATTGCTCAGTGACTTATGTGATTTCGACATTTACAGAATAATTCCATAACTTTACCATTGGCTGCTCTTCTTCATGCGAATAGGCCACATTCGACGCAAAACGAGTAGTGTATGATGTCATGCGGGGTCTACTGCGTGATACATATGGTGTATGTAACGAGAAAATTAAGCGTTCAGATTCCTCATGCATCCTCAGAGTTTTGTGTTTTTAATGGCGTATTGACTGACACAAATGCGAAATGGCTTGTCGAGATTTCTAGCACATTAAATCACTGTCATATCACTTGTGTTTAAATAACAGTAATGGTCTATGTTGAACATATTGGTCTTTAGGAACCATGTGCCATGTAGTTAGCCAGGGATAGGTATTCCCTATTATCACGGAAATCTTGAATTAAAATGAAAATATAAACAATGTATTTATAATATATTGGAGCTCGTTTATACGAGCTTTAAAATGACATCATTTTTATGGATAGTTTGATTTCACTTCATGAATGATAACATTGGTGATAAACTTGAGGTTGCTCTAACAGAACTTAGCATGTGCTTGAATTGCCTCTGGTATCTAGACACGAAAGTATGTGTGCCCTTAAATTTACCTTGAAGCTGAGAAGAAATAAATATGGACAACATTGAATATGGAATGATGACATAAAAAACTGATATTAAATTGTCTTTATAAATAGTCTTTTCAAATGCATTATTTGAAAGATTTAGATTGTACTTTTCCAGGTTGTAATTTGTCATTACCATACAAGTAAAATGAAGTATTGACATAAGTCTTGTTCGTATATCTATAGGTGTGTGTGTGTGTGTGTGTGTGTGTGTGAGAGAGAGAGAGAGAGAGAGAGAGAGTGTGTGTGTGTGTGTGTGATTTAGTACCATTGTCATATGTCTTTGGTATGACTTAGCCGGAGTTCAAACTAGCGACACCTGCATCCGAAATATTTTTATAGCTTGTGAAATATGTTTGAATTACTAACTGTACCTGTGGGGCCCCAAGTGGACTAGCGGTCTGAAGCGCTGACCGTTACGGATCACTGCCATCTCACCTCTGTCTGCGTGAGTTCGAGTCCAGACTCGGCTAACGTGGGTAAGTGAGAAAGCCTGCCAGTAGCTTCTCGTGGGTCGGTGTTTCTTCCCTGGGTTTTCCAGTGTTCTTCCTCCACCATTAATACTGGCCGCCATGTATAGCCTATCTTGTGCTGAAAAATGGCGTTAAACCCTACAACAACTAACTGTACCTGACGCTTTATTTAAAAGTATACACCCTCCCCCCAAAGTAACTGAATAGGGAAATCAAACTTGAAAATTCAATACATATTTAAGAGCAATAAAAGCTTCTCTTTTCTTTCAGTATGTGCTCTAATCATACCGCTATTGAGATTGACCTGAGATATTTTTCGTGTGAATAAGTAACTTATATATGCATAGTACATTTCATTCCTTCATCAATACATGACAATAAATATATGTTCAGAGCAATACATAGCTAGGTTTGTTGGCAGATTTGGCACATTTAAATTTGATTCAAACGTACCAGGGTATGCCATTAAAAAAGAAAGACAAACTTAATACTCACGGCCTAGTTGGCGTATAGCATTATGCATACATTTAGGGCCATTTCCACCATGTCTGTAAAGCCGATCTAAAATCGCCCATACTGAAATTTAGTGAGAATTTATTAAAACCAATGTCATTCCTGGAGAAATTAACCAAATGGTTAAAAGTTTCTTGTATAGGGTTCCCTCTCCCCATTTAAATGCCCTTGTGTAATGTAAGACGGTTGCTAAGAGTTCTATAGTTGAAGATTATTTTGTGGAAGTAGCAGTATTCTCTCAAGGAGTTTCTGAAAATTTGTTGCATGAAACAGCCGATTTAAAGCTGGTGGTGACAGTTTTCGTTGGAAAGATATAGTTCTGATTGTGAAACCCGAAATTGTGTGACTTAGATTTCAAATTCCTTTCCATGTTCCTGCTTCTGCTATCTTTCTAATATTAATTTGAACAGAACGTGCAGTATGTCCTCATAAAACTGATTTTGTATATCTGGAATACGATTTGCGTTGGGATATACGCCAATGCATAGCCCATTTCCTCGCAAATAACCAGTAGTATTGAAACCATTTCACACACCTAATGCTGTTTCATCTAGTATCACTGTTGTAATCATTAGTTTAACATATACAATTTAACAACGACTCGCTACAATAAATAGAGAAATAAAAAAATTAAATACACGTTAAATATTTCCAATGCAATTTGTTTCTATAAAGAAATCAAAGTTTCTCAGTGGATTTGACGGTTGCTTTTTCCGGTTGTGATTTTAAAAGCATGCCGGGCCAGACGATCTATAAAGGCCGCCGGGATGGGTGGGTTCTGATTATTATTATTATTTTTATTATTATTATTATTATTATTATTATTATTATTATTATTATTATTATTATTATTATTATTATTATTATTATTATTACTATTATTATTATTATTATTATTATTATTATTATTATTATTATTATTATTATTATTATTATTATTATTATTATTATTATTACGCTTGTCAGACTTGAAACTTGAAAGAACAGATTTCAAACGAGAGGATCTTTCACATTAATGAAGAAAATAGAAGTAAAACACGTTTAATGATTTCCAAAGCAGTTTGTGTGCATGTAAATGTTAAGGTTTCTGGATGGATTTGATGGTTGTTTATTCTACGAAGTGATTCTAAATGCAATTTGGACCAGATGATTTATAAAGGTCAGGGGACATTCTTCTTCTTCTTCTTCTTCTTCTTCTTCTTCTTCTTCTTCTTCTTCTTCTTCTTCTTCTTCTTCTTCTTCTTCTTCTTCTTCTTATTCTTATTATTATTATTATTATTATTGTTATTATTAGGTTCGTCTGATATGCAACATGAAAAAAATTGATGTCGGATGAGAGGCGCCTATTGATTAAGGTACCAGAAGTAGTAATATTAAAATAAAACATATTTAAACAGATGCGTTGTCATAGCGATCAATTACATGGAATAATTCGTATGATATTCTTTTTCCAACCTTTAGTTTCGTCGGTGCAGTTTTGAGATGTTTGAAGCTTCTCCAGATCTGGAAGGAAGTTATTAGACACTTGTTTAGTATAATACATGTACTACCAACAAAAGTAAATTGAATAGATTTGTTGGCGAAATGTAAATTCCAATATTATCAAAATTTACACTAAAACTGTAGCTTACGGATATAGATAGAAAGAATGACGAATAGATGGATATTAGATAAATGGATGGATGGTAAGTGTAGAAACAATTTGCTAAATTACATCATTGCTAGCAACGGTTCCAGTTGTCTAAATCCTATCCACACCTTGGCGGATCGTTCAGATATTTCGGTAATAAGGGCCTATGACTTTCATTCGATGAGGCAGCAAGCCTCAGCATCCAATAAAAATCAAGTTGTTCCAATTTGAACACTGTTCCAACAATATCGAGAGAAATGGAGCATACAACTGGCATGGACTCATAAATCAGCAGTTTTCTTTTGCTGGTCCGTCTTTGTAAAAATACATTCTTTTCCTCAAATACACATTTCTCCTTTGAAGTAAATTGTCATCACCATTTTTGACCGACGTATAATGCACCGCTGTTACGCATTATTCGTTAACTGGAATAACATTCTAAGGGAGACAACTCATCATATCCAATTGATGTTGCTATGGTAAAGAAATGAAATATCGGAACGATCTGCAATGACACCGTTAGATTTTACAGATCGGATCATTGGCTAGCGTTTGTTATCCAATGTGTTATTTATCGCTATTATTAACGTTACTAATACGAAATATTTTAACATCATTAATTGTAGCTAACCATTGATTTATATAGATGAGTGGCATATACTTTTTATAAATTACCGGTAGGAAATTGAACGAATGTTTGGGAATATTGTTATTCTTCTATACCTCGCTCTAAAGAAAAAAAAGGACAGGTTACTTTACTGTTAATTACGATAAGGGGAATTCCGCTTCTTTTTCATTCAATACTACCGCTAGGAAAGGTGGTAATAAAATGCTAGTGGACGCTTCAAGCTTTAGCCATATGACACCTCCCTCAACGAATTTTTTTTTTTACAGATTCTAAAATAAAACAAAACAAAATATTTTATAACATTAACAGTCCATTTAGAAATTTATCACAGTTACGCCAATTCGAAAATATTAATTTCAGCTTTTAGCTTAAGTTTCAACATATTTTTGTTTCATGAATTTGTAATTGGAGATTATAAGACGTACTATATCTGGGGAAACTTATGAGCATGCATGCCATGGATTATAATGTTCGTCTCCTTTTATAATACAACAATGTAATATATATATGCACTGTTCTTGATTATTCTTGCTTGAACAGCGACATATCAGTATTGAAATTGTCAATAGATTTAAAATTCTTCATTTGATCTATCACCAATAAATCCATCTATCATTTCATCGGATAGCCTATGTCCGTCTCTGTGGCGGTCGTTTGTGTGTCGTGTTCCATTTTATGTTACAGTTCTTTTAGTAAGGAGAAAAAATGACAGGACAAACACGAATAAGAAACCGACTGTGTGTATCGAAAATGAAGAACAAAGGTTACGAGTCTACCAAAGTGGCGCTGGAATTAATGCAAAATCTCTTCATTAGTCAAAATGTATATTCAGGTCATAGTCTGATCTTACATTTCATAAAGGGTTTACCCAACATCTTTCTTGTGCAAGAGTGCCGTGTGCATAAAACTATCACGGTTTTTGAAGTCTTTATGTGAATAACTTAATATTGTCTTTGTATATAATTCTGATTTGCCATTGGCATACAAATAAGCATATAATTGGATTCGATACTCAATCATGACGTCTTTACACTCTAGACCAGTTAAAACTTTCTATTTATTAGATATTAATTAAATAAGCAAATATAAAGCAAAATATTAATATTCGCCGTTTAATCAGCATGTTTTAGAATGAAATTTTATTTGCATCGTTAGAGATAAACCTGAATCCATTACGTTGTACATAACTGATATATTCGTAAACAGTCTCACCACATAAGGTCTTTTGTTGAGATTGGAATTTAAAATCAGACTTCCATTGAACATTTTCTTACGTTTATGTATATTGGTGATAAGTAAATGTACGCGTCAAGAACCTTTGGAAATGACATGTTTAGGATTGTGTCATGAATTTCTGTTGAGTAACAATAAATGCTGGAAACCATGGTGGTCAAATTTCCTACCTTTGTACTCCTGATAAACGTTACAGGAATCTTCAACTATAAATCTTCCATTTCTTCCAGAAAAATTGCATTCAGCTGCAACACAAATAGTTCACGGATGGAAACGTGTTATCAAAACAGTATGATTTTGCTTCAGTCGTTATTTCTAAGTACGATAAGGTTTGTGCTCAGATGTTCTTATGCACAGTTATGAATAGCAACGTTTTAATGTACACTTATCATTTTGTAGAAATAGAGATAATATCCCAATTTCTTTTTCTGATTTTTAAATCTTAAGGTTGTGTAATGATGTATGTTTTAGTGATGATCGCTACCGTATTACAACAGATGATGCTTTCCGATGTACCAGGTTACCCCCATCCCAACCCCACCTAATCTCATAGGCACTCAAAATACGAAATTTGTGCAAAGTATATAATTGCGACGCGAGCATTTTATTTAAAATGTCTTTTTTAAAAACACATCAAAAACCCGCATGACACATTTATTACAGATTGTGTTTGAAGACTATTACTAGATATGATGTTAAAAATATCTGATGTTATTAATAAAGTCATTTAATTTGAATGTCAGAAAAGTAATCAGGTATATACGTCGAATTCCGCAGAATACGACTTACCGCGTCATTTGAGTAGATCGAGGGTTGTCTAATATTACCCCAACCAGTTTAAACACTTATAATAAGCATACTATGCAAGCAAGCATTTTGTATATTATGTGAATATTAATTTTAGTACTGTAATATGGTTTGTTTCCATGTGCACAATTTTGTTTGTTTTAGATCTGAAAAGAATGTAATTACAAATTTAATGAAGAATCTAAATTTGTTTTAATAATTGATATTTCATCTTTAGAATAACAGTAGGTAGTATTGGTTCTTACCTAATCCATACTGTCTGACAACTATTGCCAGCAATATTAGCACAACAATGGTACCTGAAAAAGGAGTAATTTTAATTTGATTTAAGATCTCATTTAAACTCTGGCTCATGCAAGTAATTTTTCACTCTGTGAGGACGTATGTTCTGTATAAGCTAGTTTATTTAAAAGCAAATGGTATAAAGGAATGTTGCACGGGGTGGGGTGAGAGACGGCAGTAGACGAGTAAACACTTTTATTCTAGGAGATGGCACACAAAAACCCACCAGAATCTTTAACAAATTTGCTCACAAAAAATAAACAACTTTGGCTATGTAAGCGTGTACTATAAACCTGGACAGCAAAGAGCAATGAAGTTGCATAAAGAAACACACCATTGTAGGTATCGATGAGGTACCGGACGTTCAACTATCGTGTATATGACATTTATTAGATGTTTCAGCAGCTTTGCGGTGATGGTATAGGGATGTTTCTAAATAACAACGACAATAATTTTCCACGACAATAATTTAATGGGTTTGCTTGTATGATTACCGAAATGATTGTCATGAATCAATATGTTCGATTTAAAATATTTTGAGAAATCAGTGTTAAATAATGCACAATTTTGTAAGCAAACCGAGCCTTGGAAAACTAGCTAAAATAGTCACTGCAGCTGTCTATGAATGGTTACAATCAGTAAAATTTACAGTAATAAGAAACTGTCGCATAATAATGTCATTATTTAATAATATCAACATTCATAGCGGTTATCACCGGACGGCATTTATTAACATATTGTAGCAAAATGCGATCACAGTTTTAATCTAGAGCAATGTTTTAATAAAATGACACCTGTCCCCAATCTATATACGAAGTATATTGCTTTTTCTTCTACATTGTTCGATACCTGTAAGAATATTGCTAATCCTTCATTCTATACCTGAAGTAAATTATTATTCATTCTACACCTTTCTATATCAGAATGTATATTGTATTCATTTGAGACCTTTCTACACCTGCAAATATAATGATATTCATTCTATACCTTTTTATAATTGGACGTATAGTGGTATTACTTTACACATGGAAGCAGATTGGTATTCCTTTTATAGCTGGAAGTAGATTGGTATTCCTTATTTAGCAACCTTTCGCTTAATACTTCAGTTTGATGCACATTGAATCATCAGCAGATATTTGAACAAAATTGATACTATACATTTGGAATATCAATTGATGTCAGCGTACAAGGTAATGTCTGATTTTAATATTTCTCCAATATATTCGGGGTTTTGTTCATGTTACTATTTTAAGGTCTGTTGTCACCATTTATAAAATTAATCAAGAAAAACTATCCTTAATAGGACAGTTTATAAATATCTTACCCATGTTTATAATCCCTGCCTGTTCTTGATGCGTATCTTGGATGTTTGGTCGTCGCTTATCTCACTGGTCTGTAAATGTGTAGCACCTATTTAATCAGTTGTCACCCATATTTGATGTCATCTAAACTCTCTCTCTCTCTCTCTCTCTCTCTCTCTCTCTCTCTCTCTCTCTCTCTCTCTCTCTCTCTCTCTCTCTCTCTCTCTCTCTCTCTCTCTCTTACATAACTGTAAATGTGTTAATTCTGAACTTTTGTATGCAAGTATTAGATACACTTCCAACACATATCATTATATCGAAAAAAAGAAGAAATCATTAATTTTGTAAGAATGAATGAATCACGATTATTTTTCCCTTTTATCTCCGAGGCTCATCCTTACACGATATCTGACACAATCGTCCAGATGGCAATATATTCACAAGATATTCCTGACAAAACTTTATTTATCTTTCTGAACTTTCCACGTAAGTGCAAGTACTTCTTGCCCAATATTGATGGCATTATCCTTCCAAGCTGGAAGCATTATTATTATTATTATTATTATTATTATTATTATTATTATTATTATTATTATTATTATTATTATTATTATTATTATTATTATTATTATTTTTATACTACAGACAATGAAGATGAAAATGTTAGTATCGATAGTAACAGAAGGTATAATACAACAATTTTATTATTATAACGGTGAGGATGTTGTCGAAAGCATGATGTTGATACTGCTACTGTGGCTAACAAGTATTTCTTGTTTAATATTGATGGCATTATCTTCCCAAGATGGATGTATTATTAATATAATTATTATTATTATTATTATTATTATTATTATTATTATTATTATTATTATTATTATTATTATTATTATTATTATTATTATTATTATTATTATTATTATTATTATTATTATCATTATTATTATTATGACAAGGAAGATGACAATGTTAGTATCGATAGTAACAGAAGGTATAATACAACAATTTTATTTTTATAACGGTGAGGATGTTGTCGAAAGCATGATGTTGATACTGCTTCTGTGGCTAACAAGTATTTCTTGTCCAATATTGATGGCATTATCTCCCCAAGATGGATGTATTATTATTATTATTATTATTATTATTATTATTATTATTATTATTATTATTATTATTATTATTATTATAATACAGACAATGAAGATGACAATGTTAGTATCGATAGTAACAGAAGGTATAATACAACAATTTTATTATTATAAAGGTGAGGATAATGTCGAAAGCATGATGTTGATACCGCTACTGTGGCTAATATAATTGTAGGCAGCGATAGCTCAGTTGGCAAATCGAAGGACTTGTAATCAAAGAGTCACGGTTTCGATAACAGCCTGTGCTAGCCTACGTCAGCTGTGTCTATTTCTTGCTAGGATAGGCAATCAACTACCAGATCCTTGGCATGATATAGTCAATAATTTGTTAGTTACGTGCAAACAGCTCTCATTTTCTTTGCATGTTATAGTCAATAACATATTACTTACGTTACGACAGCTTACATTTCCACCGTTTTTTATAGCCAATAATGTGTTATTTAGGTTACGACAGCTTACATTTCCACGGCATCATATGTGTTATTTACGTTCAACACAAAGTTATTATTATTATTATTATTATTATTATTATTATTATTATTATTATTATTATTATTATTATTATTATTATTATTATTATTATTTTTATTATTATTAATATTATTGTTGTTGTTATGATTATAATAATAACAGCAACTACTATAATTAGTATTCTTATAACATCGAAACGGTCACGAACAACTTGACATTCAACATAAACTATTACTACTTTTCTTCTTCTTTTGACACATCTCTACCAGTTTTCCACTTAGTCCCATTTGTACGACAAACTATTGTTGATTCAACAAATTAAAACCAATAATTTAATTAGGGTTAGATATGACCTTTATACAAGAAATATCAGACTAATTTGATTTCATAGTGTTGTTATATTTCTCGCATATTACAATACAACCTATTTCAAATACACTAGAACTACCGAACTAGAACTACCGAAAGCTCAAGGTGCTGCACAATTTAAGTGTTTCTTTGAGTTTGCTGCTGATTCGAGTTTTATGAGTCTCAACTAGGAAAAAAACTCCATGTCGGGAATGAGCTGGTCTATCAAGCGATACAGAGCATACACATTATAGAAGTTTAACTGTAACTGCTTTATAATCTCTCTAAGACAATATTTATTGCGTGTATAAATTATGAAATGTTTCACTAGAACTTTGCTTGATTCCTTGCTATCTACGTCCAGTTCTTTAAGCATTCCGTCCCTTCTCTTCTACGGTAAAGGTATGAATGGAAATGATTTTTTCGATTGGATGGAATTTCGTTTGCTTTTTTTAAACGAGAATGTGATCACGTGAATAGAATAAAGCAATATAAAAGCTGCACAAAATAAATCGTACCAATATGAACTTTATGTGATAATGAATGAAACAGACACGCAAAAAAGTAGCTGCCATGTTACAATCGAGATGACGAATCCGTAAGTGTGGACAATAATACAAATTGCATGTAGGTATTTTTATTTTCATCTTTGTCTTTGCGTATAATAGAGACAAACATATAAATTGATAAAAAATGTAGGATTGAAAAAGTCAATGAATTTATCTTAACTGAGCTACAGAATCATGATTATTTAAAAATTACTTTCTTTCAATTAGAACTTTTTATTCTAGATATGTATTAAAAACACTATCAGATATATTTTCTCCCATAATAAATGTTTAACTTCTAACGAAATGATATTTAAACTGTTTGTACATTTGGATGGAAGAGTGAGAAACTATTTTTTTGATTTAGTCAAATACAATGGACGAAACTTTTCTCACCCTGAAACTATAGGATTGGAAGTCGTACAATGCCAAGGGTTTTCTATTTCTTTACATCCATTCCTATCTTGTAATATTAATTGCGGTATTAGACTTATAATAAGTTGTCACAAACTTATGAAAGTCGAATTCTCCTTTTTATATGTAATCTTTAACAGCATATTAAAATATTAGTGAAATCGAGACAACTTATAAGCAGATAAAAATAGTTACAAACATTAAATGTAGCAGTTTCCACTTTTCCGTTACGTAGTCATTTATAACTATCAAATCTTGATCGAATAATAGTTTGAAAAGATGTCTCTTATTTCGAATTTTTAAATGAAAAATATATTTAAGTCCAAAACCCTGTCGATGAAACACCACGCCATAGAAATGATTTCAATCTCACAGTCTATCAAGAGGTATAAACCTGGCATACCCATTTTAAGTGAAATAGGATCAAGTAATTTTCTCTCTCTCACACACACATATATTATATTATATATATATATATATATATATATATATATATATATATATATATATATATATATATATATATATATATATATATATATATATATATATATATATAATTATATATATATATAATTTTATATATATATATAATTATATATATAGATATATATATATATAGATATATATATATATATAGATATATATATATATAGATATAGATATAAATATAAATATATATATATATATATATATATATATATATATATATATATATATATATATATATATATATATATATATAGATAAAGATATAGATATATATATATATATATATATATATATATATATATATATATATATATATATATATATATATATATATAGATATATATATATATATATATATATATATATATATATATATATATATGCGAATTTAATATATCATTTGAAGGATCTTTCATGAATGATTATTACATTGTTTTTATGTTTTGATTAACATAGGTTAAAAAATAAATTAGTTCGTTTTATTTTCAGGAAAGATTCAGCGGTGCTGCACATATTTTAAATGGAGCCAGTCCATGTGAAGACAGGTGGCAACTTAACTTATTTGGCTGTGCCTGCCACTGCATCTATTCTGGTATCGTCAATACAAGTTGCATGATTATATGCAAAGAGATCTATTTATGGAATTTAATGAGACTTTGTGAATTTAAGCAAGAAATATTCAAAAATTAAATATCAACATTGCAGTTTAAAGAACTTTCAACTCTCAATCAATAAAAGCTTTTATGCAGTAACTCTTTACTGCGTTAAATATGTATGTGTGTATTAGTATGTGGTATAAATTGTTGTTGGGTTTAACGCCATTTTTCAGCACACAATAGGTTATACATGGCGGCCAGTATTAATGGTGGAGGAAGAAACCGGGAAATCTCCATAGAGAACCACCAACCCACCAGAAGCCTCAGACCAGCTTTCTCACATATCCACATTCGGCGAATCCTACAATCGAACCCAGGCAGACAGAGGTGAGATGGCAGTGATCCGTAACGGACAGCGCTTTAGACCACTCGGCCACTATGGGTCTTCTCGTGGTATAAATTAAGCATATATATTTGTTGTTGGGCTTAACGCCATTTTTCAGCACACGATAGGCTATTCATGGCGGCCAGTATTAATGGTGGAGGAAGAAACCGGGAAATCACCGGAAAGAACCACCGACCCACGAAAAGCTACTGGCAAGCTTTCTCACATATCTACATTAGCCGAATCCTAGACTCGAACACACGCAGACATAGGTGAGATGGCAGTGATCCGTAACGGACAGCGTAAGCATATGTATAATATTTACTCTGGTCGCTGATATAAAACTTGTATAAATGTTAAATATATATTGTGTTTGTACATGGTCGAAATGGCGTTGGGATTGGTGCAAGCAGGAAAGACGATGGGTGCCGTAACACGTAGACCTGGGTTCGAATCTACGAAATAAAAAATATCAAACCTGTATATGTTATTTATTCAGATATAAAAATATACATTAATGCTATCAAGCATTTCTATTTTAGGAATGAGGGATATCACATTTGGGTCTATTCGCTGCGTATGTGTAGTTCTGTCTCTTTGCCTGACTCTCTCACTATATATTGTTCCTTCAACCTTCAAGTGCATTGTTTCCGATAAGGACTCGTTAGGGATTGACTAAATCAATGCAACAAACAACGAATAGTACTAAATGTAGTTTTTATCTAGCTTATACACTTTCACAGAGCTTTTGTTCAAGCAAAGACAAAACAGACAAAAGACAAAAAGAATGAACACAAAATGCGTTGAAAATTTTTAAGCTATACATGGCTGTTTCTAATGTAATTAAATCCTGACACTGTTTAATGGTTTGTATCAACTTGACTGACGATGTTGTAAAGTAGTTGGTACTGACGTACAAAGGAAGAACCTAACTAGGAAGTCATCGCTGCAACATCGCAGCAACAACAACAACAACAACAACAACAATAATAATAATAATAATAATAATAATAATAATAATAATAATAATAATAATAATAATAATAATAATAATAATAATAATAACTTTGTGTTGAACGTAAATAACACATATGATGCCGTGGCAACGTTGTGGCAGCATGATGAACTTGCTGTAATATTACTATTACGTTGTTGTTTAACGTCATAATGTACATTTCTACAACATTCTGATGACATTCAAACCTATAAAAATATAGAATAAAGCTGCTTAAATTATAAGAATTTATGATAACTTGTGGTTCCATGCTCTTAGTGATACTTTTGATTAATTCTCGAAAATCTGACATGTGCCTATTCAATAATATTACTCGTAAATTTGACAGTTTATAAATTATGAAGCTCCTATGGCTGAATATTCCACCTGATTCCATATAGTTTTATTTGCATCCCGCAAATCCGCATCTATACTCATATCCACCTCAATTCCGGACAAAACATTCTTCCCAGACTAACTTATAACTGTTATTACTTGACAAATGTACTGCATAGTCGATGACGTGTGTGCTGCTTTCGTTACTCAGAAAAAAGTTCATATACATAATTATCACTGACAAGCAATGCCAGCATTTAATTGTTTACCACCATCTATCATAATGCTCATCCATGTCTATAATTATCAAGATTTAGTTACCTTTAACATCGTCTCGGTATTTTTTTTGGATGTGTTTTTCTACATCTAAGCATATCAGCATATATATCTGTCTAAACATAACTTACTTTAATTCGCTTGAAAACTTCTTTAAATCTCGATTGTAATTTATTTCATTTCATTTTATTTTATTTATTTTATTTTAAAAATAGTTTGTAAAGAACGTAATAATCTTACACCTTTGAACTACAACCGCACAGGTAGCCTAGTGGTTGGAGCGTACGCTTAGGATGTGGTAGGTCGTAGATTCGATCCCCGGTCGAGTCATACCAAAGACTTACAAAAATGGTACTAACAGATAACTAGTTCGACGCTCAGCATTAAGAAGTTAGTGTTATGACTGATCGGCCTGGTGTCAGGATAATGTGACTGGGTGGGACATCATGCTACATGTCTGCGGCATGATGCCCCAGTGCTAGACATCACTATAAACTGCCACACTGCAGACATTGTAGCGATATAAGTGAAAAATTGTTAAAGTTACGTTACAATTCTAAATCAAACACACACATACTTGGATATAGAGAACTGAATTTATAGAGAAATTTATAATGAAGATTTTACTCTTGATTTGTATTATAGCGATCCAACAAAAGATTTTTGGCAGAAGAGCATTCAACACTTAATGTCGAGAGCCAAGAGATGCAGCTGTTACTATCATTTTGAATGTTTTTGGTATGACTGCCGGGGTTCGAACACGCGACCTCCCACATCTGAAGTGGATGCTCTGACTACTAGACCATCAGAGCGGTCCAAGAATCTTATTTTAATAAGTTTCTTGTATTTCCAGAGAAGAATTACTTGAATAATTTAAATAACTAAAATTCCAACTTTAATGAACAACTGAACATAACAATAAAACAACGGATTCTTCCACAAAATCTTGTATCACGAGTGACTAATTTTCAAATAAAAAGATTTATATTTTAAACTAAGACGCAATAAGGTGAAAAGTTCATTGTTCTAGAAGGATATTAATTATATTTAGAAAGTGCTTCACTAAAATCACAATAAAACATACGACAATCATCACACAGTGTAGCTATAAACAAAATATGTCATTGACTCGGGTTCAGATATTGATTTTCACTCAGAGAGAAAATAAATTGCTTACATAATTGTGTGTGTTAGAGTGTGTGTGATTTAGATTTTTAACGTAGCTTTTAACAAATTTTCAGTTATATCGCAACGACGTCTGCTGTGTGACAGTTTATAGTGATGTCAGGCACTGGGGCATCATGCCACAGACATATGACATGATGTTCCACCCTGTCACATTATCCTGACACTAGGCCAACCAGTCCTAACACTAACCTCTTAATGCTGAGCGCCAAGCGAGGCAGCTGTTAGTACCATCTTTGGTATGACTCGGCTGGTGTTCGAACCCACAACCTTCCGCATCTGAGGTGGACGCTCTAACCACCAGGCCATCAGAGCGGTGCTTATAGAATTGTCACTGGTTTTGAACAAGGTCAGCTACTAAATACAATGTCCCGTTACCCGTAGGTTATAGTGAAATAGAAAAAACAACAACTGAAATTGAATATAAATAACAATTATAAAAATATAATTTTCTTTGATTTGGAGAAGATGTTTAAATGATTATTACTATTGATTAAGCAACGTTTCCTGGTAGGTATCATTATAAAGTACATAAGTTTTCTAAACTTCTATGGTTTATATTTCTCGAATGTAACTGCTTGATATTATTTATGATATAACAATTTGAAAGCAGACGGTAACTTTATTTCTTCAGTTTCGTTGCATTTTTGTCTTGTCTCTTCCCCAATCACAATATTATATCTGTTAGTGTGAATATTTCCAAATTTAGAATGTTGTGCTATTCTGATAGCAGAGGAAACTTTCTTTGGTACAAAATAACGCTGACTCTATTCCATTTGTCTTTTACTAATTCTGTAATTCTGTCTCTCCTCTCTGTCTGTCTGTTTCACCCTCACTTCCTCTCTCTCTCTCTCTCTCTCTCTCTCTCTCTCTCTCTCTCTCTCTCTCTCTCTCTCTATATATATATATATATATATATATATATATATATATATATATATATATATATATATATATATATATATATGTGTGTGTGTGTGTGTGTGTGTGTGTGGTGTAAAGGCAGAAATGATGAGGAATGTTTGAGGTGGATGTAATACATACAAATATATAACTTTTTATGCCAACTACTATCTTGCATATCATAGTTTAGAGTGTGCGAAACACAGTATAGTATTTATTGCTACAAATTAAGAATACCAATGGAATAGAAAACGGAACAGCTTGCACTGCATACACAAGTTATATTCATTATCCAAAGGTCTGGACTCTTCAAATTCATAGCATAGTGAATGTTCATCTGATCAGAAGCTAATTCTTAAGAGTATATAAAAAATCAGAATCTTTAGAAATATTTTAAATTTTGTCTGTAGAATAACTTTAGATGATATTGATTCTTACATATTCCATATTGTACGACTTCTTTTGACACTTATATTTCAAAATATGACAACCTAAGACAATGATAGTACGTTTAGTACGGTTAAGATTCCCATATATACATCCTGCATGTATCATCAATTAAGCTTAACTCTATAAAAATCTCTTGTCCACATTCACTAATTAATTTCAGCGGAAATTTACTCATGGTAACCATAATGATAATGAACCCACATAAAAATCTTGTTCAGACCTGAGAGTAAAAGTCAAAATTCTTCTATACCTTTGTCTAGCTTAACACTTTGTGTTAATTTCAAATTCAGTCAACAGCAGAGATAGAAAGAATCTATGTCATTCAGTTCGAAATACTGCTTATTTCAGTGTATAACATTAGTTATATTCGTACGTTCTCCTCGATCTATGCTTGTTCGAGTTCTTATTATTTCGTCATGGTCAGTTGTCTTCACATATAAAACTAATTTCAAATACTTTCTTTAAGAGGAAAACAGTTTAGAAAAATCGTACTCATATGTATCATCTATGTCCGTCTCTTTTTTGTTTTAACCTAGCATGACATATTATCGCTTATCTCTTCGTTGTGCGGAGATAATATATGATTTGAAAAGTTGTCAACCATACGTGGATTGAGCCAGATTTTAAGATTTTATCCTGCAGTTCTCTATATCTGTCTTTCTTTTTTATCCATTATTGCACACAGTAATGATAGAGTAAGATGTGAATAACAAATCCAAAAAGTGCGATTAGAAAGCAGATGTGTTTAATTTTGCAAAAATGAACATATCACGATCACTATTCCCATTCCAGGTCAAGGTCTATCATTACATGATCACTGTTCCCATTCCTGGTCATTGCCTATCCTTACACATTAACTGTTACCATTCCTGCTCAAGGCATATATTCACGGGATTTCGGACACGTTCATTGAGATGCCAAACTATTTATAATATACACTTGAGAAAACTTGTCGTACTGACTATTAATCTGAAATAGCGAAAGATTCAGTCCTTGCCAAAGACACTTTAGGTAACTGCTTTGGGATGTCTTTGGTATAAGCTCGTAACTCACATTTCCTCGACAACATGTAACCAATATTGTGTTAAGATGCTGTTAGAACAATCCAAAATCATCATCTTCTTCTTCTTCTTCTTCTTCTTCTTCTTCTTCTTCTTCTTCTTCTTCTTCTTCTTCTTCTTCTTCTTCTTCTTCTTCTTCTTCTTCTTCTTCTTCTTCTTCTTCTTCTTCTTATTATTATTATTATTATTATTATTATTATTATTATTATTATTATTACAATGTCAACCTCTATAATTAGTAATATTATAACGCCAAAAGAGCCCATCTACAAAAATACTCAACATGAGCTGTTTCTCCTCTTTCTCCATCTTCTACCAGTTTTCTACTAACTCCTATTTGTTCAACAAATTACGACTGATTGTACAAACTTAACTGAATGATCATCTTGTTATACGTTTCTATATTGTATGCTTATCTTTTGTCCTTGGTTGTAGATTATTAGGGTCATTCGAAAGAATTATATTGCAATACTAACTTTGTCCATGATTGTAGATTTTGACTATCATTTGTAAGCAGTCTATTGTAAAGCAACCTTTGTTAATGTTTGCAGATTAACAATTTAAGATAATATTTATAAGCATGTCAACCTGAATTTTAGTTCATACATTTGTTTTTCTTATTGGAAATTATTTCATTTCCCTGATTTTTGCCAGGTCGAGTGCTAAAATTTAAGCAAACAGATCTGGCATTGTTTACAAATTTGATGGAAATTTCATTGAAAATAACAACTTCCTAATCATCCTACAGTGTTGTCTCTACATAAAGTTGTTTAGATGAAATTTATTCATTTCCATCTCATCATCACTTTTTTGAAATCATTTTGTATTCAGTTACAATTTGAGAGGAAGTTTCTTTTGCAATTTTTCATTTGAATTACATAGGGCCTTTTTAATGTTTGAACTAAAATATTATTTTGCAATTACTGTGAGTTTATTCAACGTCCACCTGGTTTATACCATTGTGATGCATCAAAACTATTAGCACATCAACATGTTAAACACTATTGGTATACCAATGCATTAAAGATTGGAATTCATTCGTAACACTGCTGCAATTGATTATACTTGGGGACTTGTAATAAAATATGTTGGATTATTTATTATTTAAATTACGACAATTAGTTTCTCAATCATTTTCATTTCACAAAATTGAGAACTAAATTATTTGTTGAATTTTACGCAACTTGTTGATTTTGCTTCCTGCTCTAACTTAGTTTAAGACCATAGAATCGTAACTCAACGAGTTTTCAATATGACCGAAGAATAAGAATATTAGACACATATAATCTAGTTGGGATTTTAAGTAAAATATTATTTATCTAAAAATAATGTTTCGTGTGATTGCTATACTTCTCTCCTATCACAATATTTATATAATTCAAACAGCTAAAAATGATGTAAGACATAATTTTTATTTGTCTGCAGTTTCCGCATCTATAAGAGTTCAATTTGACAGAAACATTGCGTAATGACTGTACATCGATATTTATTCTGCTAATAAACTATTATATATCTATCTATCTATCTATCTATCTATCTATCTATCTATCTATCTATCTATCTATCTATCTATCTATCTATCTATCTATCTATCTATCTATCTATCTATCCATCCATCCATCCATCCATCCATCCATCCATCCATCCATCCATCCATCCATCCATCCATCCATTCTATGTATGTATGTATGTATGTATGTATGTATGTATGTATGTATGTATGTATGTATGTATGTATGTATGTATGTATGTATGTATGTATGTATGTATGTATGTATGTATGTATGTATGTATGTATGTATGTATGTATGTCTGTGTGTATGTGTGTGTATGTATGTATGTATGTATGTATGTATGTATGTATGTATGTATGTATGTATGTATGTATGTATGTATGTATGTATGTATGTATGTATGTATGTATGTATGTATGTATGTATGTATGTATGTATGTATGTATGTATGTTTGTTTGTGTGGTGTATGTGTGTGCGTGTGTGTGATTTGCTACGAATCCATCCATCCATCCATCCATCCATCCATCCATCCATCCATCCATCCATCCATCCATCCATCCATCCATCCATCCATCCATCCATCCATCCATCCATCCATCCATCCATCCATCCATCCATCCTATCTGTATGTATGTATGTATGTATGTATGTATGTATGTATGTATGTATGTATGTATGTATGTATGTATGTATGTATGTATGTATGTATGTATGTATGTATGTATGTATGTATGTATGTATGTATGTATGTATGTATGTATGTATGTATGTATGTATGTATGTATGTATGTCTGTGTATGTGTGTATGTGTGTATGTGTGTATGTATGTATGTATGTATGTATGTATGTATGTATGTATGTATGTATGTATGTATGTATGTTTGTTTGTGTGGTGTGTGTGTGTGCGCGTGTGTGTGATTTGCTACGATTTATTCAAGTTGTACGGTTTAGAAGCGATTATAAATGATATCTTAAAACTGAATAAAATTGGAGTCAAATGGTCAGTATAAAAAAAGCCTTTTCTTATGCAGGTTGTTTACATGGAAGTGGTATCCAGTTTTACATATTAAGGTGTCAGTGTGTTCATAAATATGTTTCATCTGTTATATCCTGTAATAGAATCTTCAGCATTGGGCGTATATGTTAACGAACTACAAATTATTTTGTATCCAGATAATCAGTGTATGGGTTGGGGAATAAACAAATACTAAATTTTTTGACAACGCAACAGTGATTTTAGTGAATGCCACTTTGTTTGAAATCAATTCCAATTTGGTTGAAGTCAATTCCACTTTGGCTGAAGTCAATTCCACTTTGGTTGCACTTTGGTTGAAGTCAATTCCACTTTGGTTGATGTCAACGCAACTTAAATTCAAGTCTAATGCTCCTCTTCAGCATATAATGTTTAAAAGCCTTTACAATACTAGCATAGTCTGTACTATTAATTGATAACCTAGAAGCACAGTAGACAAAATAAGTAAAACACTTCATAGCTATAGAGGTGCTTTATTTAACAAACATAATAATCACATACTTTCAGTAGAGTGTCACGGAACGGACAAATAACTACTCAAATCTGAGATGGGCGTCACCACCTAATGATGTTGTAGTTTGATGGATCATTCTGGAATATTCCTCCCTTTGTGATGTGCTGTATATAAACACTATGGCTGCAATCTTGGAATGCCATCTATAATAATAATAATAATAATAATAATAATAATAATAATAATAATAATAATAATAATAATAATAATAATAATAATAATAATAATAATAATAATAATAATAATAATAATAAGTTAATAATAATAATAAAATGATGATGATGATGATGATGATGATGATGATGATGATGATGATGATGATGATGATGATGATGATGATGATATCTGCACAAACGAGACAATATGCAAATCGCATTTTCATTCGGAGTAGAGACTTTATAATTTTGAAGTGTATATAAGTACATTATAGTATGCATTATGGTTTTCTTTTATTTTTGTTTTTTTTTTCTTACATGCAAAATTCTCTAAAAACCGTTTATTTCCTTTAAGTTATGATAATGTATTTATTCTCTAGCATGAATTTAATTTGGTACAATAATCAAAAAGTATTAGCAATACTTGATGCTTCCTTCATAACAATTGTCGAAATTCTATACGGCAACATCGTAAAATGTCCACCTCGGATCGACATTAATTCAGTATAAGTTGATAATTCATCTGGATTATTTTGCTTCCTAAGATATTGCTTTAATACTGCCATTCATTGTTATTGTTTATATTTGTTTTTGTATTTACAAATGTTAACACTCTTGATACAAGGCTAAATGGAATGTTCACTTTTATGTGGTGTTTTGCATTACTGGATTTACAGTTGAGATAATTATGTAATACCAGTTGTTTTACTATAGATATCGGTAGTAATATGCTTTCCAGATAGTTTGATGAGCATGTCTAGGAAAAGAAGGCTTAATACACTTTCAGTCTTTTGTGAATTTGTTTAGCTGAATGCAGGTTATTATTTTTACCATTTTGTTTTTCTCAAATTATTACAAAATTTGTCTCCATGTTTATTATTCGTTCTCTTAAATAATATATCTTCCACTTATCCAAGGACTAACGTAGCATCAATTTTAAATATTGCAAATATACACCAAAACTAAACGGAAGGGAGAATAGATAGATATGTAGATAGACGAGAATTATTGGGTCGTCGTGCAAGTGTGCATGCTACGCACGAGTGCTTATAACACAGACTATGTAGCATTATTGTTATGGTGATGTGTTCTTAGTCGTTAAGGTATATTGACTGGTACGTGCAGGCAAGACGATGGGTGCCGTTTACTGGCGGACTGATTATAATCTCCGAAGAATACGAAATCAAAACCTCTAACCTGTATTTTAGTATTATTTGTATTATATACTAATTCTGAAAATTATAATCAAGCGTGGTCTTTTAGAATCCAGGGACGACAGGAGCACATGTAAAATTAAAATAAGCTTAGCAACTGTCAGGAAGAAGGTTAGGGAAACGTGACCAACAAGCAACACCTGAATGTAAGAAGTACAATTTTGGTAACCAAACACTTACGGAACTTAATAACTAGTAATTAATCTAACATAAGATTATCCTCAATATATATATATATATATATATATATATATATATATATATATATATATATATATAAATATTTATATATATATATATAATATATATATCTATTTATATATAGATATATATATATATATAGATATATATATATATATATATATATATATATATATATATATATATATATATATATATATATATATATGTATGTATGTATGTATGTATGTATTGTAACGGCCAAGCTGGGTCCTGGGAATACTACACTGGAGTACTTCACCAGGGATGAATATGCTTCTAAACAGCTGACTAAGGACTGAAGAATGGAGTGAACTCGAACTCTTGATTTCTTTTCAACCATAACATAATATGATTCATTTATTAAGAAACATTGAATAAAGTCAGTTCATTATCATGACAGTCTTGTTGTTTTATGTGCTAAGCCAAAATATTATCATTGTCTTGTGGTACAGTATATGATAATTTCACGGGCTACACATTAGCACTATACTATTAGTTCATTATATTAATACTTCTTTTGATGAATGAAAACTATATAACATTTGCCATATTTGGATTTAATTGCAACGAAGTTTACTACAGAAGATACAATATGACTTGACTGTAATGTATGAAATGTAAAATTTGCAAGGAAAATACTAGCTCGACTTCACACTTCAAATACAGCACATTACTTATTTGAGGTGACTTAATATAGATGAAAATAAATTGGCTGTCAATTCGGTGAAGAAAACACATACAATGACTTAGACAACTAATAAATTATAAAATATAAATTTAAATAAATTATGTTTTCTTCAATTGCTAGATTAATTAGGTATTGTTTAAGTGAATTTAGAATGTCAAGTCGGTGAGAAAACAATCAGAATGACTTAGACAACTAGAAAATTAAAGAAAATAAATTTAAATAAATTGATTTTATCAATTGCTAGATTAATCAAGTATTGTTGAATTAAATTTAGAATGTCAAGTTGGTGAGGAAATCACTCAGAATGACTTAGACATTCTATTTCTCTAAGAACATTGTTGGACCTTTAATTTAAGAAAAGGAATTATATATTTGTAGAGAAACTTCTATATATGTCTTTAGCTTTATAAAGCTAACCAAGTAAATAAACTAAAATAATAAATAAATAAAAGTATTGGTCTGTGACGACAACACTCACTTGACCATATAACTAAGGTTCAAATAACAAATGATGTAACAACATCTAGTTTGCTTATAAAAATAAATTATATATGACTAGAATACATAAAATTTGGAAGAAAGGAATTAAAAATAAAATAAATACATAAATTCTTTAAATAAATATTGCTTTGTGCTTAAATTAACGTTAACAAAAAATACTGTCTAAAATATTGCCTAAAGTTACATAACTCTATAATAAACTAAACAAAACAAAATTAAAATAATAAATTAAAAATAAAACTCACAATGACGGTGATGTACTTAGTTTGATTGCTACAAACTGACTGACTGACTGAAACTCACAAGCAGCCCACAAAGCCTTTTATACTCCTCACAAAACCAACAGCTCCCACAAAACCCACAGTTCTAAAACCCACAATGCCCACAATTCTAAAACCTACAACACCCACAAAACCCACAGTTCTAAAACCCACAATGCCCACAATTCTAAAACCCACAACACCCACAAAACCCACAGTTCTAAAACCCACAATGCCCACAATTCTAAAACCCATAACACCCACAAAACCCACAATTCTAAAACCCAAAATGCCCACAATTCTAAAACCCACAATGCCCACAATTCTAAAACCCACAACACCCACAAAACCCACAGTTCTAAAACCCAAAATGCCTACAATTCTAAAACCCACAACACCCACAAAACCCACAGTTCTAAAACCCACAATTTGTGTGGGTTTCTTCAAACACGCTTGAACTAGTATTGCATATGTATATTTAGTCAACCTTCACAATAATCATTCATAGAAATTATAAATTTGATATTTTACACGTTATTATATGCGATTGTATTACCCCATGAAAAGAATACAGTTGTGTAGTTCGCGGCACCTACCGTGTTTAGCTGTTGCCGATAGCAATGGTTCGGAAACTGTTATGCACTGCTACAATATTACCAAGGTAGACCGCATGACAGGGCTCATAGGCGGCTACAGACGTAAATCAAGTGGGCCACGAGAAATTGTTCTAAATCGGGACGTCCCTGATTCCGAAAAATCCTTAAGACTGAATTAACTGGTTAGATAATTGGAGTTTTGAATCTAAAGTCTTCAAAAAATATTTTCATGGTCACTGCACAAGAATGAAACGGAGACAGAAATGAGAAAAGGAGAAAAAAGCGAGAAGAAAGAATGACTAGAAGTTTGAAGAAAGTAGCTAGATAATCAGACGTGGGAAGAAGGAAATAGAAATGGGAAGAAAGGCAGAAGCAGATGAGTACAAGAACAGCACAAGAAAGACTGACTCTCTCACAAATACTTCGTGGATTTTCTTATGATGAGTTCAACCATCTTGGTCAAATTGTATAATGTATTGAGCGGAAACTGGGGAAATGTGTTCAATATATTTATGAAATAGCCTCTTTGTATTTGCTTTATAAAATGTTATATTCATTGGGTGTTGAGTTATTATTTGTATTTAGAGTGTCGGTTCAAGAGCAATGGGGGCCCAAAATTCTCAATGGATACCCAAATGCCGTATTATTTATAATGATGTAATGGGGGTCGTGACAGAGTAAAGGGATATAACTCATGCAGGTATATCCTTTATTGGTTATGTAGTTTCTTAAATATTTCCAAATACTTTAATATCATTTCTGATCAGAGGGCCCACCTGTGACATGCTTTAAGGTAACCAATTGTACTCTTACAGACAAGAAAGCTAAAAGTCAATAACACTTTCAAGTGATTTTAATGGCTGCGTTTTAAATGGTATCTGGTATTTATTTTTAATATAAGCGAAACCTTTTCTGGCCATAAAAGTCGCATTTAGGTTTTCATAATAAATGAAAAGCTTTCTCCGATCTTATTCATTCTTCATCACCATAGGTCAAATTTTATCAATATTATGATATTTCTACATTAATCTGTTTTGCAATATCCTCATTAATAAAAGGGAAATAAAATTTCGACTGTATTCTTTATTCATCTCGTTCAAATTGTTTGTCGTATTCAATGTGGGTTGTGTTTAATCGCAAAATATTTCTGATATTTGTTATCTTACAAATTGGTTAAATTGCAAATTATATCAGCCTGTTGCAAAATAAAATTGCAAAAAAGCTATTTTTCTATCAGATTTGGCGAAATTTTCAAGAGAGCTGCAACAGAACGAAATTACCATTTGCTTAAAAAATAATGCGGATTTGACGTTCCCGAATGATGTTGAGTAAATGATTTGCCCAATTTGGCAGACATCATCCCATAATACCCACGAATGCGGTTATGAGATGACTTGGCATAACTACATTATATATATATATATATATATATATATATATATATATATATATATATATATATATATATATATATATATATATATATATATATATATATATATATATATATACAATTGATTTGGAACTGGAGACACTGGAACATTCAGTATTCAAATAAAAACATAAAGAATATATATTGAAAATAATTGTGTCCTGATTCCAGTTGCAATTCGTTACAAGACAGACGGAAGCAATACTTTGAAAGGTTTCATCGTTCGTATCAGTTTACCTTGAAACCATCCGTGACGCAGCCCAAGAAAATTCCGGCTCTACCTCCATTAGGCTGATGTACACCTAGAGCATTGAAGGTTGCTACTGGTGCGTATAGAGGAATTCTGTGACACATTTTTATTACCTGTGAAGGAAGATCATAATGTTCTCAAATATGGATGAGTGGACACTTTTTCTTTATTACAGAACGTATACATTCTTCCATATATTAAGTTACAATGAATCGGGGTACTTTTATGGTGTAGATTTATATGGAAAAAATAAGTTGGAGAAGAGAATCATCTGATCATATAGTCACTATAAAATTTTATTTTTTATTCCTGTCTTACTGAGACTGATTTACAATCTGTTTAAAAAGTTTGACAATTTGAAAGAACCAAAGAAATATCTGAAAAAATATATAAATATACTCTCCTGATTGACCATTTTGCTTGTTTCTTTTAGTAACATTCATTGGTATAGGTGATAAAACTTAATATTTTGTTTTTGGATACATACATTGTCGCCTTTCATCCACAAGGTTGTGGATCCACCAATATAATTACTGAGGACTAACGCCTCTGAGGAGGAATGACTGCTGTGGTACATTCGGATGCATTGGGGTGCTTGATAGTTAACTTGTGTAGAACATCAGCAATTGTAGACAACTTGCTACAAATATGAATGTCTGCAAAAGATTATTTTTCGTTCCTAAATAAAAGTTGTGGAAATCTATAAACGTGAAAACATTTTAAAATGAAGCAATTAATTCCAACTTAAATAATTTCCATGTAATGGGTATGAAATATGGATACCTTCTTATTATTGCCATTTAGAGGTCATATTGAACCAATAACACTTGTGCCAAGAGATCTTCCGATTGTCGCCACGTCTTAAGATTGTGTATGATATTATTGATGATTCCTTCATTACAAAACTGTTGGCAAAATTGTAAATTCAGTATAAACAATTACGTCTTCATTGTTTAACCCATGTTGTCGGAATAAATATAATTTGGTTCGGTTTGATTTGCTGCTTAACGGCACATCAACAGAAGTAGGATATTTAGTCAAGAAAATTGTAATATAGTGCCTTAACGAAAGACATAACATTATCTTCGACTTGATTTGATAGTAGGATTTGAATCTGCACCATATTAGGATTTGAATTTGAAATACTATTCATCTGGATAAAGATGAATAATCTTATCATGTATATCATACTGTTTTTTTCTTAACCCGCTTTATAACTCTTCCAAAATTTTCTGCAACTATATTGGTAATAAATTCAAAATGACGTTGGATATATTTTTTTTGTTCTGGGATATATGTTTCCGGTACATGAAATACATGTAGATAAAACACATGTTTAGTGAATGAAAAAAGTGTTATTCTGAATTTCATTACACTATTATTTCCGAAAACAAAGAAAGACGATTTCACCTGGGTGCATTTATCATTGAATGTGTTTCAGCTATAGGGATAACTGCAGTGGAAAATCGCCTCATCAGAAAAACCGTTATCAAAATCTAGTTTGCCTAAAGCAGTGCGCGACTAACATCATAGAAGTATGGATCATTAAATGCTGGTTAATATTATTTATTTTCAATAAAAAAGAACGAGCTGTGCAATAAACATTTAAATGATACACTTATAAAATCAGCCTTTTTCTTGATCGATGAACACTTTATAAAACGCAGTCATCAAATATAGACTGAGGACAGTTCACCTGCAGCTCCATATATCGAATAAATGAATGCAGAACTATTTCAAGAAAACAAAAAATATTTTTCATGTGTTACGTCATTTTAAACCGCTGTCAAAATCGGATTGATTAAACAAAATTTACAACCTAGAACCTACAGTTATAGATAGTGAAGTGCTGTTTAATATAATTTGTTTGACGTGAAATAATGAATGCAGTTTGGAATAATGATTTAAATGAATACACATATATTAAGAATCATAT
>JAEAOA010001901.1:35000-195000 GCA_016746295.1 Potamilus streckersoni | reverse complement strand
ACGAGTGCTTATAACACAGACTATGTAGCATTATTGTTATGGTGATGTGTTCTTAGTCGTTATGGTGTATTGACTGGTACGTGCAGGCAAGACGATGGGTGCCGTTTACTGGCGGACTGATTATAATCTCCGAAGAATACGAAATCAAAACCTCTAACCTGTATTTTAGTATTATTTGTATTATATACTAATTCTGAAAATTATAATCAAGCGTGGTCTTTTAGAATCCAGGGACGACAGGAGCACATGTAAAATTAAAATAAGCTTAGCAACTGTCAGGAAGAAGGTTAGGGAAACGTGACCAACAAGCAACACCTGAATGTAAGAAGTACAATTTTGGTAACCAAACACTTACGGAACTTAATAACTAGTAATTAATCTAACATAAGATTATCCTCAATATATATATATATATATATATATATATATATATATATATATATATATATATATATATATATATATATATATATATATATATATATATATATATATATATATATGTATGTATTGTAACGGCCAAGCTGGGTCCTGGGAATACTACACTGGAGTACTTCACCAGGGATGAATATGCTTCTAAACAGCTGACTAAGGACTGAAGAATGGAGTGAACTCGAACTCTTAATTTCTTTTCAACCATAACATAATATGATTCATTTATTAAGAAACATTGAATAAAGTCAGTTCATTATCATGACAGTCTTGTTGTTTTATGTGCTAAGCCAAAATATTATCATTGTCTTGTGGTACAGTATATGATAATTTCACGGGCTACACATTAGCACTATACTATTAGTTCATTATATTAATACTTCTTTTGATGAATGAAAACTATATAACATTTGCCATATTTGGATTTAATTGCAACGAAGTTTACTACAGAAGATACAATATGACTTGACTGTAATGTATGAAATGTAAAATTTGCAAGGAAAATACTAGCTCGACTTCACACTTCAAATACAGCACATTACTTATTTGAGGTGACTTAATATAGATGAAAATAAATTGGCTGTCAATTCGGTGAAGAAAACACATACAATGACTTAGACAACTAATAAATTATAAAATATAAATTTAAATAAATTATGTTTTCTTCAATTGCTAGATTAATCAGGTATTGTTTAAGTGAATTTAGAATGTCAAGTCGGTGAGAAAACAATCAGAATGACTTAGACAACTAATAAATTAAAGAAAATAAATTTAAATAAATTGATTTTATCAATTGCTAGATTAATCAAGTATTGTTGAATTAAATTTAGAATGTCAAGTTGGTGAGGAAATCACTCAGAATGACTTAGACATTCTATTTCTCTAAGAACATTGTTGGACCTTTAATTTAAGAAAAGGAATTATATATTTGTAGAGAAACTTCTATATATGTCTTTAGCTTTATAAAGCTAACCAAGTAAATAAACTAAAAAAATAAATAAATAAAAGTATTGGTCTGTGAGGACAACACTCACTTGACCATATAACTAAGGTTCAAATAACAAATGATGTAACAACATCTAGTTTGCTTATAAAAATAAATTATATATGACTAGAATACATAAAATTTGGAAGAAAGGAATTAAAAATAAAATAAATACATAAATTCTTTAAATAAATATTGCTTTGTGCTTAAATTAACGTTAACAAAAAATACTGTCTAAAATATTGCCTAAAGTTACATAACTCTATAATAAACTAAACAAAACAAAATTAAAAAAATAAATTAAAAATAAAACTCACAATGACGGTGATGTAGTTAGTTTGATTGCTACAAACTGACTGACTGACTGAAACTCACAAGCAGCCCACAAAGCCTTTTATACTCCTCACAAAACCAACAGCTCCCACAAAACCCACAGTTCTAAAACCCACAATGCCCACAATTCTAAAACCCACAACACCCACAAAACCAACAGTTCTAAAACCCACAATGCCCACAATTCTAAAACCCACAACACCCACAAAACCCACAGTTCTAAAACCCACAATGCCCACAATTCTAAAACCCATAACACCCACAAAACCCACAGTTCTAAAACCCAAAATGCCCACAATTCTAAAACCCACAATGCCCACAATTCTAAAACCCACAACACCCAAAAAACCCACAGTTCTAAAACCCAAAATGCCTACAATTCTAAAACCCACAACACCCACAAAACCCACAGTTCTAAAACCCACAATTTGTGTGGGTTTCTTCAAACACGCTTGAACTAGTATTGCATATGTATATTTAGTCAACCTTCACAATAATCATTCATAGAAATTATAAATTTGATATTTTACACGTTATTATATGCGATTGTATTACCCCATGAAAAGAATACAGTTGTGTAGTTCGCGGCACCTACCGTGTTTAGCTGTTGCCGATAGCAATGGTTCGGAAACTGTTATGCACTGCTACAATATTACCAAGGTAGACCGCATGACAGGGCTCATAGGCGGCTACAGACGTAAATCAAGTGGGCCACGAGAAATTGTTCTAAATCGGGACGTCCCTGATTCCGAAAAATCCTTAAGACTGAATTAACTGGTTAGATAATTGGAGTTTTGAATCTAAAGTCTTCAAAAAATATTTTCATGGTCACTGCACAAGAATGAAACGGAGACAGAAATGAAAAAAGGAGAAAAAAGCGAGAAGAAAGAATGACTAGAAGTTTGAAGAAAGTAGCTAGATAATCAGACGTGGGAAGAAGGAAATAGAAATGGGAAGAAAGGCAGAAGCAGATGAGTACAAGAACAGCACAAGAAAGACTGACTCTCACAAATACTTCGTGGATTTTCTTATGATGAGTTCAACCATCTTGGTCAAATTGTATAATGTATTGAGCGGAAACTGGGGAAATGTGTTCAATATATTTATGAAATAGCATCTTTGTATTTGCTTTATAAAATGTTATATTCATTGGGTGTTGAGTTATTATTTGTATTTAGAGTGTCGGTTCAAGAGCAATGGGGGCCCAAAATTCTCAATGGATACCCAAATGCCGTATTATTTATAATGATGTAATGGGGGTCGTGACAGAGTAAAGGGATATAACTCATGCAGGTATATCCTTTATTGGTTATGTAGTTTCTTAAATATTTCCAAATACTTTAATATCATTTCTGATGGAATCGGTACACAATTAATAAAATCCGGTTCAGTACCCACGAATGTAGTCCCAGTCTATTTTTAGATCACTTTTTCCGGTCTAAATTTAGTGGTGATACTAGAGTCAGATTTTGGCATTCTTGGTAAGGATTTAAAGGCAATTGTTTATTCTTTAAAATGTGAGCTTATGGTGTGGTTGTCTGTGTGTATTTCGGCGACAGTGCACATTGAGTAATAAGGTCATGGTGATGATCCGGAAGTGAATTCTGTGTTCCGTTGCCTGGTGTTTTGTTTACAATTCAGCCTCTCAAAAAAATGCAGGTCAACCCTTGACAAGAACTAAACCGTAAAGTCATCTTTGAAGGTATTTTAGATTAACATATGATTTGTATTGATTGTCACACAGTGGAAAGTTCAGTACTGAGAAACAAATGTAGAGAATATATAGTGAAATTAATTGTGTACTATGTCCTGTCAGTAAAAACTTGAAACTGATATAAAATTTTTATTATTAATTACATACACATGAAATTTTAATAGGTTATGTATATTGACTTTAAAAATATAAAAATGAAATTAAAAATAAAAAAATAATTTTAATTTTAAAAATTTAAATGAAATTTAAAAAAACAATTAAAAAATAAAAATTTTCCACCAAGTATACACATATATAATATTTTTTGGGAATGATATTAAATGATATCAGCATATATATACTCCTACACCATATACAAGCTCAAATGATGGATATTTGTCAAATTTGATCAGAGAAAATATCTTTATTAGTCAAAATGAGACCCTCATTTAAAATACATGAAGACAAAATTCTACTTTGCTTTGTACCTTTAGGTCATTGAAACTATTTATTTGGGGTTCAAACAGCTAATTTATGTGTTTATGATGGGCTGGCTTCCTGAGTAACACATATCTGCTTGTATAGCTATCAGTAATTGTTTATAACCATAGTTATAGGGTATTTAGTGAGAGGACAGAGATGAAGACTTTATACTAGAACCTGTTCAAGTTCTCTACAAATTCATATTAAGCTGTCAGAGAATGAAATACAGGTCAGAGGGGTAAAATATACTTTACTCAGGTATATTTACCATTGCATGTAAGAAAACAGCAAAATGATGTAAGTTGAACACAGAATGCATTCCATTTTATTGTTCAGTTTCTTTAAGATGTTGATTGATGTAGTGCGACATTGTAGCCTAGATGATATTATGGGAATTCTCATGATCCATTTTGCTTTATGCATTATTAATGACTAATAATATTTGTTATCTGACACTTTAAAGATTACATAAGTAATATTCAAACAGATTATTTGAATTTAACTTTCTACAACTGATCCTAACATGGTTACATAGCTGACATGAACAAATATGCATATATTTTGTAATGTTTGGAATCAAAAGTTGACATTGTTAGGCTGACATGGTACCTATAGTGAATCTGTAAGGCTCAGTTTTGATTGTGTGCACTTAAAATATCCCAAGATGTTATTTTCATCATGAATATGCCTCTGTATGGTAACACATTTCAATTTAGTACTTTGACAGAGGGTGGTATTGCAGCATCAGCTGATATTTCATTCCATTGAATCATTGAATCATTGAACTTAAAACCTTGGTAGCCAAGACTCTTAAAAATAGACTAAAAATATTCAAACAGATTATTTGAATCATGTTTGCACATGTGATTTTAACAAGTACATTGCATATGTCCCACACATGCAAATATCCATCCTTGTTTACAAGTTTTCGGGATGCAAATTTCACATTTAGTTGATGATATAGGATCTATTGGTACCTATAGTTGATCTGTGTGGCCACATTTTGCTATATTCACTCACAATATCTAAAATTGTTTTTTCCTTCATGAATAGGATTGCATATAGTAATAAATTTTAATTTGGTACATTGTCATTTGACTTTCCACTATACTGGTATGTATCAATGTTTGCACCAATGATCAAACCTCACCATTCCAACATTGCCTTAAACTTTATGATACATACTCTACCTGATTAGTTATTTAACCTGTAAATGGCTAAATATGCTTGTAGAAACTTCATCTATTTTTAGGATGCATTTGTCACTTTAATACATGCCCATTGCTTCACATCTTTGAGTGTCACTCTATCAAGTTTACCTTTTTTAACCATATTTGCAACCTGAATGTTATATTGAAATCACCATATCTAACACATTTTAACTTCATTTGCCTACATCTTCCTTTTTTTTAGAATTAAGTGAAACATGTTATATATTTTCAGGTCTAGTCTGGTATCTGAAACAAAGTATTAGAGTTGGATCAATTTGGAAGCTCTCCAGTAGTCCAATGGTGATAGCAAGGTCTCATAAGGACATGTGCAGTGTGCTGCTATAAGTGACCAAGATGAGTTCATATCAGTACACTGATATACAGCATCTCAATGACATGGCTTAGATCTTCATGAGAGAGATTCGCATCTTTTTTCAGTAAGGTGAAACTGTATTTTCATATTGCATTGTTGACTTTTGTAGTTATCGGCATTAAAATGGAATGCATATTTGCTATAAAACATGGTAGTGGTCCCATCAAAACTTTAAATTTGAGTGGGATATTAGTTATACAAACAACTGTCCAAGTACCTGAAACAATAAATGTGGAACATAGTACCTGTCATTGTTTCTTTAGTATGTACACCTATATGCATCTGGATAGGCATATTGTAATTTGCTGTCAAAATCACTGTGAGCTATCATGCTTCAGTACCCCTGGGATTAATATTATCAGTTGTACAGACCTAAACTACTATTTGTTTTAAAGACCATTCATTAATCAACATTGCTGCCTTAAATTTGTCAAACTGAATGTCATAACTTGTATGAAAATTTATTTTTTGTAAAATAAAAAGTTTTTAAAATTTATATATTTTTTTAAATTTTCATTAAAATTTAATATATCAATATTTTTTAATTTCAAGACTATTTTCAGACAGGCCTTATCAAGTATTACAATTAGGTTTTTACTGCATTGAAAAATTCCTATAATTAAGGAAGATATAGCAAATTTAGTTTTGGTTTCTTAAGAACAATTGGACCTCAAATTGCACCCTATAGAACACCAGCACTACACACTTTCTGACAGCTGTCACATGTCTTGCTTGCAAGGAAATTTCAAAAGACTTTATGTATGAAGTTGAAACAGTAGTGGCATGCAAAATAAAATGCAAATATAAAAGGTTGACAAAAACATTGACCCTTTCAGGAATCGGTACACAATTAATAAAATCCGGTTCAGTACCCACGAATGTAGTCCCAGTCTATTTTTAGATCACTTTTTCCGGTCTAAATTTAGTGGTGATACTAGAGTCAGATTTTGGCATTCTTGGTAAGGATTTAAAGGCAATTGTTTATTCTTTAAAATGTGAGCTTATGGTGTGGTTGTCTGTGTGTATTTCGGCGACAGTGCACATTGAGTAATAAGGTCATGGTGATGATCCGGAAGTGAATTCTGTGTTCCGTTGCCTGGTGTTTTGTTTACAATTCAGCCTCTCAAAAAAATGCAGGTCAACCCTTGACAAGAACTAAACCGTAAAGTCATCTTTGAAGGTATTTTAGATTAACATATGATTTGTATTGATTGTCACACAGTGGAAAGTTCAGTACTGAGAAACAAATGTAGAGAATATATAGTGAAATTAATTGTGTACTATGTCCTGATGAGAGGGCCCTCCTGTGACATGCTTTAAGGTAACCAATTGTGCTCTTACAGACAAGAAAGCTAAAAGTCAATAACACTTTCAAGTGATTTTAATGGCTGCGTTTTAAATGGTATCTGGTATTTATTTTTAATATAAGCGAAACCTTTTCTGGCCATAAAAGCCGCATTTAGGTTTTCATAATAAATGAAAAGCTTTCTCCGATCTTATTCATTCTTCATCACCATAGGTCAAATTTTATCAATATTATGATATTTCTACATTAATCTGTTTTGCAATATCCTCATTAATAAAAGGGAAATAAAATTTCGACTGTATTCTTTATTCATCTCGTTCAAATTGTTTGTCGTATTCAATGTGGGTTGTGTTTAATCGCAAAATATTTCTGATATTTGTTATCTTACAAATTGGTTAAATTGCAAATTATATCAGCCTGTTGCAAAATAAAATTGCAAAAAAGCTATTTTTCTATCAGATTTGGCGAAATTTTCAAGAGAGCTGCAACAGAACGAAATTACCATTTGCTTAAAAAATAATGCGGATTTGACGTTCCCGAATGATGTTGAGTAAATGATTTGCCCAATTTGGCAGACATCATCCCATAATACCCACGAATGCGGTTATGAGATGACTTGGCATAACTACTTTATATATATATATATATATATATATATATATATATATATATATATATATATATATATATATATATATATATATATATATATATATATATATATATATATATATATATATACAATTGATTTGGAACTGGAGACACTGGAACATTCAGTATTCAAATAAAAACATAAAGAATATATATTGAAAATAATTGTGTCCTGATTCCAGTTGCAATTGGTTACAAGACAGACGGAAGCAATACTTTGAAAGGTTTTATCGTTCGTATCAGTTTACCTTGAAACCATCCGTGACGCAGCCCAAGAAAATTCCGGCTCTACCTCCATTAGGCTGATATACACCTAGAGCATTGAAGGTTGCTACTGGTGCGTATAGAGAAATTCTGTGACACATTTTTATTACCTGTGAAGGAAGATCATAATGTTCTCAAATATGGATGAGTGGACACTTTTTCTTTATTACAGAACGTATACATTCGTCCATATATTAAGTTACAATGAATCGGGGTACTTTTATGGTGTAGATTTATATGGAAAAAATAAGTTGGAGAAGAGAATCATCTGATCATATAGTCACTATAAAATTTTATTTTTTATTCCTGTCTTACTGAGACTGATTTACAATCTGTTTAAAAAGTTTGACAATTTAAAAGAACCAAAGAAATATCTGAAAAAATATATAAATATACTCTCCTGATTGACCATTTTGCTTGTTTCTTTTAGTAACATTCATTGGTATAGGTGATAAAACTTAATATTTTGTTTTTGGATACATACATTGTCGCCTTTCATCCACAAGGTTGTGGATCCACCAATATAATTACTGAGGACTAACGCCTCTGAGGAGGAATGACTGCTGTGGTACATTCGGATGCATTGGGGTGCTTGATAGTTAACTTGTGTAGAACATCAGCAATTGTAGACAACTTGCTACAAATATGAATGTCTGCAAAAGATTATTCTTCGTTCCTAAATAAAAGTTGTGGGAATCTATAAACGTGAAAACATTTTAAAATGAAGCAATTAATTCCAACTTAAATAATTTCCATGTAATGGGTATGAAATATGGATACCTTCTTATTATTGCCATTTAGAGGTCATATTGAACCAATAGCACTTGTGCCAAGAGATCTTCTGATTGTCGTCACGTCTTAAGATTGTGTATGATATTATTGATGATTCCTTCATTACAAAACTGTTGGCAAAATTGTAAATTCAGTATAAACAATTATGTCTTCATTGTTTAACCCATGTTGTCGGAATAAATATAATTTGGTTCGGTTTGATTTGCTGCTTAACGGCACATCAACAGAAGTAGGATATTTAGTCAAGAAAATTGTAATATAGTGCCTTAACGAAAGACATAACATTATCTTCGACTTGATTTGATAGTAGGATTTGAATCTGCACCATATTAGGATTTGAATTTGAAATACTATTCATCTGGATAAAGATGAATAATCTTATCATGTATATCATACTGTTTTTTTCTTAACCCGCTTTATAACTCTTCCAAAATTTTCTGCAACTATATTGGTAATAAATTCAAAATGACGTTGGATATATTTTTTTTTGTTCTGGGATATATGTTTCCGGTACATGAAATACATGTAGATAAAACACATGTTTAGTGAATGAAAAAAGTGTTATTCTGAATTTCATTACACTATTATTTCCGAAAACAAAGAAAGACGATTTCACCTGGGTGCATTTATCATTGAATGTGTTTCAGCTATAGGGATAACTGCAGTGGAAAATCGCCTCATCAGAAAAACCGTTATCAAAATCTAGTTTGCCTAAAGCAGTGCGCGACTAACATCATAGAAGTATGGATCATTAAATGCTGGTTAATATTATTTATTTTCAATAAAAAAGAACGAGCTGTGCAATAAACATTTAAATGATACACTTATAAAATCAGCCTTTTTCTTGATCGATGAACACTTTATAAAACGCAGTCATCAAATATAGACTGAGGACAGTTCACCTGCAGCTCCATATATCGAATAAATGAATGCAGAACTATTTCAAGAAAACAAAAAATATTTTTCATGTGTTACGTCATTTTAAACCGCTGTCAAAATCGGATTGATTAAACAAAATTTACAACCTAGAACCTACAGTTATAGATAGTGAAGTGCTGTTTAATATAATTTGTTTGACGTGAAATAATGAATGCAGTTTGGAATAATGATTTAAATGAATACACATATATTAAGAATCATATATATATATGAAGTCTTTGTACTGACGCATTCAACCGATCATACAATTTTGAACTAAAGAATGCTCATTTAGTTAAATAATACAATAAGTATTGTTAATGTGCTATTTTATTTGATTGGTCTAAATGTCCGATTCCCGCATGGTCTAGCATTTCACAGCTATTTTGGTACGAGCAATAAGTGCCAGTTTTTCTGTAATATCGGAATGGCTCATGCCGTTATGTGCATGACTAAATCATTCTTAGAGATAATTTGTAAATAATTTCATTATTGAAATAAATCATATGATATTTACAATCTATACAAAGAGGTCCATAGAAAGGGTTGCATGAACAGGTTCGAGCAGTGCTAATACCTTCATATTTCAGTTTAGGCTTCGAAGACTCCTTTATTTGCTGGAAACGTTTGATCTTAAAGAATCGAGTATGAACGAAAAACTTATTCACATCTTTCTTACCATGTAGAGACTCAGCAGTAGTTGTCGTATCAAGGATATCAGTCTTCGTGGTTGGCGTAGTTTCTATGGTTGACAACACAGTTGAATTTCTTGAAGATTGCGAAGCTGTGTTTCATACATTAAGATAAGAAACAGCAATGTTCTATATCTCTATAAATTATGCGTCTAAAAATCTACGAAGTAAACGCGCAGTAATTATGTTGGAAAATTTAATGCTATGATTAAAGTCCCTATTAAAATAAAACTGCTAGATAAAAGAATACCTTCAAGAAGTCTTACGATATATAATAGAAATGACCCAAGTATAGAAAAAGGTAAAAAAAAAAAAAATAATGAAGTAGCGAATTTATCATTAGAGATTTGATTCACTTAATATTCCTACACTAAATTGTGAAGTCTTGTATGAACTCCTACCATGGACACTATCTTTGTAAATTGTTTGCTGGTTTTATTTAATTCATATAGATTTCTCTAAGAGAATATGGTAAATGAACGCCATGTATTTGCATGGATCTGTTAAAAGATGCAGATATATTGAAATAAAACAAGGAATGATCGTGATGTTCTTGGATCAGCATATTTTGGGCTTGCTATTACCTTATTACACGACTGTATTTAAGAGGTCATATATAAATTCGACAAAAGTTGAAAAACAAAATTGACTCCATTCTCTCACTTTTAAAAAGTAACAGCATCGAATAAGAGCGCGGATGGTATATGTACCATTCAAATGTTATAGAATAGAATCATGAATGCTGTGTTTTAAGTATCATATCAATCGAAAAAAATAATGGAGGAAGCCGATTCCCGTTGAAATGACAAAATGCATAAAATTATGATCCAAACGTGAACATATTTCTCTCTCTCTCTCTCTCTCTTTAATAATTTCTTAAATTAATATTGAAAATCACCTATATGGGGTGAGATAAAATCTGAATTCTTATAACAGAAAAAAAAAACAAACAACATTCAAGATAACAATTACCTGGATTGACGTCATGGCAGGAACAAGGATCCGCAAGTCTGTGATATTTATCTAAAAATATCTTATACATTAAACTAAACAAAAATGATGAGCTGTTAGAAATTAAACATCGGGAAGAAAAGGAAAATAGTTAAGAAAAACACTAACACATAAACAAATATCAAGTAATATATGAAGTAAAAGTCCTTGTCGATATACAAACATTAATTATTAGCAAAACAGAGAAACATTAAAATTAGTAGATTGCAATTACGCAAGGAACTAATTTTTCGTGTGTTTTGATAGAGATCGTTTAAATTATTAGAGACTACATTCGCTAGATAGATTATATATATATATATATATATATATATATATATATATATATATATATATATATATATATATATATATATATATATATATTATGTCTTATATATAAGCCCATATGCGATATATTTGAAATTAAATTATTTTAAGATAGGATATAAGCAACGATCACATTTTCTTTATGATTAAGAATTGTTACATAAATGCGTTTTTAGCGTTTTTAGCTATTATACATTGGAAAACATTAACTGCTATTACCTGCGACGTGTAGAACAATGTCCAATCGGCATATATCTGAAGTGATACCGGCAAGTGTATTCCATACTGCAAAGTAACGATATGTATGTATGTATGTATGTATGTATGTATGTATGTATGTATGTATGTATGTATGTATGTATGTATGTATGTATGTATGTATGTATGTATGTATGTATGTATGTATGTATGTATGTATGTATGTATGTATGTATGTATGTATGTATGTATGTATGTATGTATGTATGTATGCATGCATGTATGTATGTATGTATTATATATATATATATATATATATATATATATATATATATATATATATATATATATATATATATTTATATATATATATATGTAATACTTAAAAAAAATTGTCTACAAATTGATGTTTGCTTATTACTATATATTCATAAACCATTAAGCAACTAAACATAGATCTGTGAAAAGGTATATATATATATATATATATATATATATATATATATATATATATATATATATATATATATATATATATATATATATATATATATATATATATATATATCCGTATGTGTTCCTGTGTACGAGTGTTATTCTGTGTATTACTGAGGGGACAAGCTGCAACAATAAATGCGAAATTATCAGATTTCAATGTATACTGCATTCAATGCACTTCTTCAATTTTTAGTGAAAGACACTATGCAAAATCGATCTAATTTTACAGCAAAATCTTATGGATGACTGAATCAATATTACAACTTCTGAGGAAACACATACTTTCTAAGAACACAACATATAAAACTTATTGTTTTATGCTGTGTCCATATTGTTACAACTCTATCGCCACAAACGTATGGAACAGAGAAAAGACGAAACCAAAATTTTTGTTAAATTTAACAAACAAGTTTAAGATAATTATTAAAATGATACGGAACAAATGTGATAGGACTTAAATTATTATGAAGTGAATACTAATTAGTCTTTATAAAGGGATATGAAAGTCCCATACAAAAGAAAAGTACCATATAATTTAAATATTGGAAATAACTAGTCCTTCAAAAACCATAACGTTGTCAAGATGACGGTGTTTAGATTGTTTTTGTATACATTGTAAATGTTCTAGAAAAGAACATTTGAGCAAAAATGAATAGTTTCTTTCATTACTGAACAGTCCAAACTAATGTTATTCATCTTGAAAGAAATCTAAGAAAAACATCAAATACGTTTGCAGACTTACACAGGAACAATAAAAGGGTTAATGACTCCACAAATCGGAATGAAACTGAATTGTTAATCTTCTTCTCTTATTGTTCGTATAGTGTGACTGCATACGCACGTAAACCTCTATTTAAAACCTGAAATTTGCGTTCACAGCCAGGTTACGTACACTTTATATCTACATATTCGCACCTTTCATAACCCTGGACAGCCAAGACACCTAGCTAGAATCTTTAACAAACACGTTCAAAAAAGCCGTGACTAGCATATCTAGTGAGATCATTGGCAATATCATCGAACAAACACATTGGATCACAACAGATATCCTTGAAATATGCGAGAAAAGAAGACAACTGAAAATGGAAAAGGAGATCATGAAACTAGAAAACAGAGAGAGAAAAACGTGACCAGGAAAAGCACAAAGAAAGGCAGAGGAATCCTGGATAGAAAGACGACATTCTGAGCAAAAATGACAACAAAATGGTATATAAACTGGTGAAAGATCTCAAATCTGATAAACAATGGAAAACTACCTCCATCCAAGACAGATCAGAAAAAATGCATTACAAAAGATCACTAGATCTTCAAGCGATGGACAGAATACTGTTCAGAATTGTACAATCTTAAGACCCAAGCAATACTAAATTGCCCTCAGGAAGAAGGAATTGAAGACAGTCCCATTCTTCGTGAAGAAGAAATTGCAGTTAGGTCGATAACGAAATGAAAGTCAGCCGGCATTGAAACATACAAGAAGAGCTCATTCATAAAAAAGAGGCGAAGATATAGTCACAGTCCTAACAACATCCTGCAACAAAATATGGCAGACAGTAGATTGACCCACCACAAGGAATCAATCGTTTGTCATCATGCTCCACAGAAAAGGAAACTTAAGTTATTCCAAACCTACAAAACTATCAGTTTGATCAGTCACCCAAACGAATTTCATGCTGAAGATAATTCTCAATAGATTAAAGCCTCAAACAGAGAAAAGTATTGCTGAAGATCAGACAGGCTTCAGAGAATGAGTAACACCACTAAAAAAATCAACACTCTCAGACTCCTTTTCGAGAAATACCTTCATCATCAGCGGAATCTATACCACGTCTTTATATATTTTAGAAAGGCCATGACGTGCAACCTTATGGGCAACTATGAGGAAGTATAAGATCAGCTCTGACCAGGTGCAGGTTGTCAAGCATCTCTATGACAAAGCCACCAGTGCTGTTCTCATCAATGGCAGCAGAGGAGAATGGTTTCGAACAAAATTTGAATTCAGAGAGGTATGCTTATGAAATATGGACGCTCACATCAGAACTATAACTAAGAATTCAAACCCTTGAAACGATATGCTACCGTAAGATCATCGGCATCTCATACATTGAAAATATTACCAAAAAAAATTTAAACAACATGTTAAAAGAGCCATCGGATCCTATGAAGACCTCCTCACCAGTTTAAAGAAGCTCAAACTAATGTGATACGGCCAAGTCTCAGTCTTGGAAGGCACAGTGTGAGGGTGCAAAAAAAGAGGCAGACAGAAAAAGAGGTGGGAAATCAACATTAAGGAGTAAACAGGCATGATATTTGGAGATTCAGAAAGGGCAGTAGGGAACATGGAAGGATGGAGAGAATTGCTTGCAAAGTCAACTGTTGCCCAATCGACCTCTTAATTGAAATGATCCACGATGCTGATGCTGAATATATATATATATATATATATATATATATATATATATATATATATATATATATATATATATATATATATATATATTTGTTTTTGAGATCTCAACGGTGTATATGTGTGTTTATAAATATATATATATATATATATATATATATATATATATATATATATATATATATATATATATATATATATCAACACCTTTAGTAAATGACGAGCTTTCAAAAACACTTTTTGGTCATGTCAAACTGAACCCATTGTAGCAACTGTGTTTTGAGGAAAAAGAATATGCATTGTATTAAGTATTTTTGGCAATTACTTGTCCATACCCTTGTGATGGCTTTGACACTGCAGCTGATGATTGTTTCGACTGCTGGTGAAATAAGACTCTAACAATTCTACCGGAACGACAAAAGAAATATGCCAAATATATATTTATATTTATAATAATAATAATAATAATAATAATAATAATAATAATAATAATAATAATAATAATAATAATAGATACATACATACATACATACATACATACATACATACATACATACATACATACATACATACATACATACATACATACATACATACATACATACATACATACATACATACATACATACATACATACATACATACATAAGCTGAATGGAAGCATATCTATTTTGATTTTGAAACGGAATTGTTTGATGTTATGTCCAATTTACTATGTTTAAAGACTTATTAGTAAAATATACATATTCCTGTTTTCAGATTACACTATTAGTGGTAAGGATATTGATATGTTAGTTGTATTATTTGCATTTGTAAAAATGATAATGTTATGGAAAGTCGTTGGTTGAGTCGCTGAATATCTTTCTCCAAAGATCATGTACTACTAATAGAATATGCGTCTTATGTGTCATTGCGAAATATAAAAAGTCCTGAAAGTACATCACCGTTGAAATCTCCCTTATGTCTTCAGATAATTTTTTAAAATCTATGAATGAAGTTTACTTACGCAGGTATTGGTTATACATGATGCATTGTGATAAATGGTGACAGATATCTGGAAGGGAAAAGGAAAACAATGTTATAAAACTTCATTTTTTGTGACGCATGCGATTTGATACCAATGGAAGCTTAAGAGAAAGATATTTATACTGGCAATTTGCAAAAGTAAAGAAATGAAAGGTCAAACTACTCTCAAAAAGTAAAGTTTAGTGGCAAAAACGAATAAATGAAAGAAATCAATTACGTAAATCTTTGCGAAAATATTTCCTGTGTTACTGCTCATACAGATCCTTGTGTACTTAAATATGGCAACGACAGGGAATACCACTGTGATCAATAACGTTAAGCACTTACCAGTAACAGGAATATGATAAAAATATCCACGTAAGTTCCATTTTGTTCATGGAAATACTTCGCAAGTTATCGTTTGAAGTTGGTAAAAGTTTATCAAATACCTTTTAATGAATGTCTCAATCTCAAGTTTGTGTTTCAGTAAGAATTGTGTTAAGAAATGCTAATAAAACCATTTGAAACCGGTAGATAGGCAGAGTGTACCGGAACAAAAGCTTAGTAGCTAGCGACATGTCATAATACAAATGTAAATACATTTGGTCAATTTATATGAATATATTAGCTGAGAATCGGAAAAGACAAAGACAAAACAAGAAAACAAACAAATTTTCTCAAAATAGTTACAGTAAACGGATGTTCAAGTAATGTATTGGTAAGAAATGTTAAATCGAGATTTTACTAAAAATACAAAAGCAAACAAAAAGACGCCGGTTTCATATATATATATATATATATATATATATATATATATATATATATATATATATATATATATATATATATATATATATATATATATATATATATATATATATACTTCTGGTTGCAGTAAAATAAACGCTTAATGAAATTAAATTCTTTCTGCTGATTTAATCCATAATAAAAGAAGACATCCAACTTTTTTAAAACTTGTGTTCTGGCTACCAAAATAATTGTGCCTATTGCATTCATGTGCTAACATTTTAAAATATTAATCTAAACGTATACGATATTTCTGTTATATAATACTGAAATGTTTCCACCCCAAATCGTTTCGATTTCGTTTACAATCTTTACTGGTGTTGTTACTATGTGAAAAAAATTAGAAAGATATTCAGAGAGAATATGCAGACACCCCAAATCCTTTCGATTTCGTTTACAATCTATACTTGTGTTGTTAATATGTCAACAAAATTAGAAAGAGATGTAGAGAGAATATGCAGACATAGCAACAAATTACACATGTACAGCTGATAGTTCCTGCACATTTACATTCACATATAACGTTTGTGCAGCTGTTAATTCTTACAGCTAAATATTAACATGTAACTTCTGAATATGATCCAGAAGTTTCTTACTTGCATTTGACTGATACATGTCTATCTTGATTGATCCAGTGCAAGCACAATACGACGGCGTTGTCGGGTCGTGGATCGTTTCTAAAATAGTTAAATATTTAATGAATTTTTTAACCAAATATTATTTGAGTTTAAATACAATGACTACATTTTTGATAACATCTACCCATCTAGCGACATAACTGTCCTTCTACTTTCTTTTCGAGTCAACATTACGTGATTATATTTATTTTAAATCTCCCATATTTCGCAACAGTGATATATATATATATATATATATATATATATATATATATATATATATATATATATATATATATATATATATATATATATATATATAAATTGCAGCAAACTTACATCACTAAACAAGCGCGATTGCAGATAACATTTTTGTATAATGCATATTGTCATTATTATTTATGAAAGGAAATCGAGTTTTGATCGAAACGGAATCGATAATTATTTCCTTTCTAGATTAATGGTAGGGATAAAAGAGGATTTTAGTTTTCACCAGTTCCCATTTGTATCACTGAAGAAGTAGTCTGTATTGCACAATGCAGACACTTGTTAATCCATTACCTGCTTCGACTACGTTTCTTAGGACTATTCGTTTAAATATAATACAACGTTTACACTGACGTTACTGGAGTAAGTCTTACCTGTTACACTCTTTTTTAAGTTGAAAAATATTTAATTGGCGTTGGATGTCAAAATTCCACCCTTTGTGTCAGATATGAGTCATTAATCCATTCTTTCGTAGAACGCCAAATTCTGACTCTGGAGTGGAATTGTGGTAACAGACGCGAAGGTATATTAAAGGTGTGATTCCTATTTCTCTACTCTCTTGGGAACGTACTCAGGGTCTGAGGAGAACTGGTAAGTTTGTTGTTTTCATTTTAGAGGAATAATCAACAGATACTCTATTAATAAATTGTGGTATAGAGTTTGGGCCTGCCGACTACTGAGTGGAAGGCAGACTCGAATGGCTTTGTTCTTCCTTATTCTCATTGTCATAAGCAAGGTTTAGAAATGCACTTCTGTATATCCATTTAAAACGAAATTAGAGGAATAAGAGAAGGAGTCGGTTTTTTATACGTTGCGTTACAGCATTGATGCTTGACTTGCACATTACATAAAAACCAGAACAGCTTTGGATTATATGTTTGAGGGACACTTACTACTGTTTTCATTTAATTATTTTGCATGCATTTCCTCCTGTTATCTACATATATAAGTCCTTATCGTTCTTATTCTCTATTGACAGTGCTTTTAGGTTTGCTCGCTGTGTACGTCGTATTGCGAACAAGTTATTTCTAACCTTTTCGAAGAAAATTAAACTTGAACGAATATTACTTGCTATGTATATTAATATTTTTGGCAACTCTTGGTTCATGATTTTATAATCCTTATTCGTGGCTGTATACTATATAGAATATGTTTTGTTATAAACTTGTGTACGTGACCTGGCAATGGTAAGAACGCAGATTGCACAGGATCAATACATATATGTTTACGTATGTATTGACAGTTATTAATAAATATCTTAATAATAAACTTAAAATGGCACTTATACGTAATTACTCGGTGACTGATGAGATTTTGTCGTTTACATAATAATTTCACAACTTTACCATTGGCTATTCTTGCTGATGTGAATAGGTCCAATTCGACGCAAAATCAGTAGTGTATGATGTCATGTGGGGTCTATTGCTTGATACATATGGTGTATATAAAAAGAAAATTAAGGGTTCAGATCCCTTTACATACTTGGAGTCATTCACACTTATTGTGTTCTTGTTGTAAGTTTGCAGACGTGTTTCATGTACTTAGTATTCGAGAAGAAAAACATTTGTTTGGTTTATTCAGTGGAAATGTTCTCATTATTGGACTAAACTATCATCCTTGAACTGTTATAAATTATTCGAAGGAATTATGGACAACGCCTTATTGACAACATCACAGTTCTTGGAGAACCAATACATTTCTGGTATTAAAATTTATTAGGAAGTTTTCATTCAATTAGGACTTTCATATATCTTTCTGATTACTAGTTTGGATGATTCGTGTCATAATACTGTAAGTTCATCTCATTGTTTAATTATAAAACTTGATAACTAAATTGTTTGTTGCACTTTATACAACGCGTTGGCTTCTTTTCTGGTATTTACGTGACCACAGGGTCGTAACAACACATTAACCAAAATATGCGTGCGAAGAGAGACATATTACTTATTCGTAAAATGCATCCTGAGAGTTTTGAACTTTCCATGGCGTATCGACTGACAAAGATGCGAAATCGCTCGTTGCATCCTCTAAACCTATTAAATCACTGTTAAATCTCTTGTGTTTCGATGAGAGTAATGGTCTATGTTGAACAAATTGGTCTTTAAGAACCATGTGCCATGTAGTTTGCTAGGGATAGGCATTCCTTATTATTATGGAAATGTCGAATAAAAATGAAAAAAGAAACAATGTATTTATAATATAGTGGAGTTCGTTTGTACGAGCTTTAAAATAACAGTATTGTTATGGATGGTTTGATTTCATTACATTGAACAATAAAATTGGTGATTAACGTTAAGCTACTCTAATAAAACTTAGCTTTGTATCTAGACAGGATAGTGTGTGTGCCTTTAGATTTACCTTGAAGCTGAGAAGGAATAAATATGGACAACATTAAATATAGGTTAATGATTTAAATAGCTTATATTAAATTGTCTTTATAAATTGTTTATTTAAATGTAAACAAAATTACAAGAAAATTAGATTGTGCTTTTCAAGCTTGTATTATGTCATTACAGTGCAAGTAAAATAAGGTAGTGGCATAAGTTTTGTTTGTATGCCTATGTGTTTTTGTCTGTGTGTGTGTGTGTCTGTCTATGTGTGTGATTTAGTACCATTTTCATAAGTCTTTGGTAACCGTGGTTTGCTGTCGAGACCCATGCATCCGAAATATTGCCAAAACTTGTAAATATGTAAGAATTACTTACTGTACCCGACTCTTAATTTCAAAATATACACACATTCTCTCTAAAAAGTATTGCAGAATAAACAAATCAAACTTTAGATTCAAATATATATGTAAGCGCCATAAAAAGGCTCTTTTTCAGTATCTGCTCAAATCATATCGCTATTGAGATTGCCCTAAGATATTTTTCATGTGAATAAGTCACTTACATTTGCATAGTACATCAATTCATTTCTTTATTAATACATGACAATAAATATATGTTCAGAGCAATACATACATAGGTTTGTTGGTAGATTTGGTACATTTAAATTTGATTCAAACGTACCATGGTGTGCCACTAAAAATAGAAAACATACTCACGGCCAAGTTGGAGTATAGCATTGTGCATACATCTTGGGCCGTTTCCACCATGTTTGTATAGCCGATCTAAAATCTCCCATACTGAAATTTAGTGAGAATTTATTACAACCAATGTCATTTCTGGAGAAATTAACCAAATGATTGAAAATTTTACTTTCTTTTTTAGAGTTCTTACCTAAGAGCTCCTTGCATGAAACCAGCGGACTAAACGTTGGTGGTGATAGCTTTTATTGGAAAGATCTGTTGGTTGGGTAAACGAAGTTGCTAATATTTGAATTGATGGAAGCTGAATTGATATTACTAAAGAACGCTAGAATCATGTTATTAACAGTGTATATCAAGTGTAGGAAAAAGCTTAGTTCGAATGTATTATGATTTAAACGTTTTAATTTTTAAGGAGAGATGAGTACACACACACACACACACACATATATTTATATATATATAAAGTTTACCGCAATTAATGAAGAGATCACTGGTATAGCTGAATGGGGAAAATTACTGATGTTGTTCTGGGGCTTAACGACAGACATGGCGGCCAGTATTAATGGTGGAGGAAGAAACCGAGAAATCCGCAGAAAGAACCATCGACCCACGAGAAGCTACTGGCAAGCTTTCTCACATATCCGCATTCGCTGAATCTTAGACTCGAACCCACGCAGACAGAAGTGAGATGGCAGTGATCCGTAACGGAGAGCGATTTAGACCACTCGGCCACTCGAGGCCCCGACAATTACTGGTACAAATTAACGGAGACAATTAATAATACACTTAATGGGTATTTTTGTCTTCTTTTGAATCAGGGTGAAGCATCTGTGATGTATTGGTTATTGTCTGCATATTTCAAGAATAATGTGATACAAAATGGCGTATTTACTTCTATATTTAGACGAGAACTCTTGCAAGAAAATGTCAGATGGTTGCATACAGTTAGATCATATATACATCTTATTTCGATGATAGCACAGCTAGCATGAAATTTAGAATTCTAGTTCTTTTGCCTTTACATTTATATATCAGTTACCCAGGATAACTCTTCTTAGTAATTGGCGAGGATATATATCTGATTGTGAACCCAAAAATTGTGTGACTTAGATCTCAAATTTCTTTGCATATTCCTGTTGCTGCTATATATCTAACAATTGTTTGAATAAAAGTTGCAGTCTGTCCTTATAAAACTGTTTCTGTATATCTGGAATAAAGCTGGCGTAGGAAATACTCTGATGCAATGCACAATACCTTGCAAATAACCATCACTATTGAAACCATTTTCCACACCTAAGCCTTAATTCTAACTGTTTCATATAGGATCAACTATGTAATCATAAGCGTAACGTATATTTAACAATGACTCGTTACAACAAAATAGAGAAATAAATATATAAAATACATGTCAAAATATTTCCTATGCAGTTTGTGTATATACAGAAATCAAAGTTTCTCAGAGAGATTTGACGGACGGTTTCTTCTTCCCGGTTGTGATTTCAAAAGGTTGTCCGACCCGACGATCTATAAAGACTGCGGAAGTGGATGGGGTTCTGATTATTATTATTATTATTATTATTATTATTATTATTATTATTATTATTATTATTATTATTATTATTATTATTATTATTATTATTATTATTAGACTTGTCAGTCTTGAAACATGTAACAAAAGATTTTAAAGGAGAGGATCACTTTAATGAAGAAAACAGAAGTAGAACACATTTAATGATTTTCAAAGCAGTTTGTGTGCATGATAATTTTAAAGTTTCTAGATGGATTTGATGGTTGTTTAGGTAATGATTCTAAATGCAATTTGGACCGGATGATCTATAAAGGTCTGTGATATTATTATTATTATTATTATTATTATTATTATTATTATTATTATTATTATTATTATTATTATTATTATTATTATTATTAATATTATTATAAGAAACAATCGATGTCTGATGAGAGGATCACATTGATTAAGGAACCAGAAGTAGTGATATTACAATTAAACAATTTTAAACTCATGCGTTGTCATTGCAATCAATTACATGGAATAATTCGTATGATATTCTCTTTCTAACCTTTAGTTTCGTCGGTGCAGTTCTGATATGTTTGAAGCTTCTCCAGATCTGGAAGTAAGTTATTACTTGTTCAGTATAATACATGTACTAGCAATAAAAAGTAAGGTGAATAGATTTGTTCGCGAAAAGTAAATTCCATTATTATAAAAATTTACACTGAAACTGTAACTTACGAATATAGTTAGAAAGAATGATTAATATATGGCTATTAGATAAATGGATAGATGGTAAGTGTATAAATAATTTTCCACATTGCATATTTGGTAGCAAAGGTTCCGGTTGTCTAAATCCTATGTAAAGCTTGGCGGATCGTTCCGATATTTCGGTGCTACGGGTCAGTGACTTTCATTCGATGAGGCGGCAAGACTAGGCAGCCAAAAAAAGTCAAGTTGTTCAAATTTAAACACTGTTCCTACAATATCGAGATAAATGGAGCTTTATTTTTTTTAAGCACATTGCCATCACCATTTTTGGACGTTGTATAATGCACCCGTTACGCGCTACTCGTTAATTGGCATTCCGTACTAAGGGAGACAACTCATCAAATCCAATTGATGTTGCTAGGATAAAGAAATGATGCCGATAAAGTTTACACATCGGAACCTTTACTAAATTTTGTATTCCAATATATTATTTATCACTATTATTAACGTTACTTATACACCATATTTCAACATCATTAATTTTATCTAAACCTCTAATTTATATAGATGAGTGACATATAATTTTGTTTAAAAATTACCAGTAGGAAATTGAATATATTTTTATTATTCTATACCTCTTTCTAAAAAAAAATAATACAGTTTACTTTAATGTTATTTAAGATGTGCAGAATTCCACTTGTTTCTTATTCGATACTACCGTTAGTAAAGGTGGTAATAAATTGCTAGTGGAGGCTTCAACCTGACTCCTAAAAAGTGACATTTTGCTACAAATGTTTAAACATACAAATCTTACACTATAACATTAAAAGCCCATTTAGCAATTTATCACAGTTACACCAATTCGAAAGTATTAATCTCAGCGTTTAATGTAAATTTCAACATATTTTTGTTTCATGAATTTGTAATTGAAGATTTCAGGACGTGCAATATAGAGGAAAACTGATGAGCAAGCTATCCATGGCTTATAGTGTTCGACTCCTTTAATATTACAAAGATTGTAAATATATATACACTGTCCTTAACTATTCCTGCTTGAGCACAAATGTACCGTGTACATACCACTATCACGATTCTTGTAGTCTTTGTGTGAAAAACTTAATATTGTCTGTGTATATAATTCTGATATGCTTATGGCGTATAAATATGCATATAACTGGATCAAATACTACATAATGACGTCTTTACCCTCTAAGCCTGGGATAACTTTATATTTATTAGATAATAATTAAATAAGCAAATATAAATAAAAATAAGTTTATTCCCCGTTTAATTAACGTACTGTAGAATGACATTTTATTTGCATCATAATTGATACACCTGGATTCATTACGTTGTACATTACTGATATGTTCGTAAACAGTTTCACCACATAAGGTCCCTTGCTGCAATAGGAACTTAAAAATATACTTCTATCTTAAGTTTATGCATATTGGCTATAATTAAATGCATCTGCGCGTTCTATAAGTGTACGCGTCAAGAACCATTGAACTGACATGTTTGGGATTGTGTTATGAATTTCTGTTGAGTAACAATAAATGCTGGAAACCATGGTGGTCAAATTTCATACCTTTGTGCTCCTGATAAACGTTACAGGAACCTTCAACTATAAATCTTCCCTTTCTTCCAGAAAAATTGCATTCAGCTGCAACACAAAAAGTTCACGGAAGAAAACGTATTACCAAAAGATTATGATGTTTTTTCAGACTAAATTTCTAAGTACGATAAGAGTTATGCCCAGACTTTCTTATGCATATGTGTGAATAACACAGTTTTAATGTACAATTATTATTTGGATAAACAGAAATAAGAATCCAATTTCTGTTTCTGATATTTCAATCATTAGGTTGTTTAATGATGTATGTTTAAATGAATATCGCTACCATTTTACAACACGTTATGATTTCCGAGGTATCAGGTTAGCCCTATCCCAACCACACCTAAACCCATAGACACTCAAAAAAGAAAAGTTTGATGCGGGTGAAATATGTGCAAAATATAAAAAGTGACATATCTATTTTTTATAAATCATCCAAACCCCGCGTTTGTTACAAATTGTGTTTGAAGACTATTACCAGACATGATTTTTAAAATTTCTGATGTTATTAATAAAGTCGTTTAATTTGAATGTCTAAAAAGAAAAACGGGTACATAAAAACACAATGAGTAATTGAATGATCTGAATTTGTTTTAATATTTGATATTTCAGCGTTAGAATAGCAGTATATAGTATTGGTTCGTACCTAATCCATCCTGTCTGGCAACAATAGCCAGCTATATTACCGCATCAATATTACCTAAAAATAAGAGCTATTTTAGTTTGATTTAAGATCTCATTTAAACTCTAGTTTATGCAAGTAATTTTACACTCTGTAAGGACGTATTTTCTCTATAAGTTTATTAATTTGAAAGCAAATGGTATCAAGGAATGTTGAACGGGGTGCGGTGAGAGACGGTCCCCTACGAGTCCATACTTTTATTCTAGGAGATTACACACGAAAACCCACCAGAATCTTGAACAAATTTGCTCACAAAGAATAAACCATGTTATTAACGTGTACTACAATCCTGTACAGCACAAAGCAATGCGGTTGCAAAAATAAATAAACAATGTAGGTATCGATGGTGTAGCTGGCGTTCAACAATTGTGTATATAACATTTATTCGAGGTTTCTGCAACTTCGCGCTCACGGTATACAGATGCAGCTAAATAACAACGACCATCTGCGACAAGAGTTTAATGTGTTTGCTTGTATGATCACTGAAATGGTAGCCATGAATCGATATCATCGATTTAAACTATTTTTGAGAAATCAGTGTTAAAAGTTTTGTAACCAAGCAGGGCCTTGGAAACTAGCCACAAATATCACCGCAGCTGCTTATGAATGGCTACAGTCAATATAAGTAGTATAAGGAAACCAGAGTTTCAACTCAAAGACCTTTTTTTTTAGATTTCCTGAGACCCCAAAACCCACCCACCCACCACTACTCCAAAGCGTTGAAGCCAGGTATGTTGTCGTCATACACACTACCCCCCAGGTATTGTCTAGACAGGTAGCCAGCCAGGTGTATTAGTCATCAGCAAGCCAGGTATGTCATATAAATCAATAACTGATTGTACTGCGTGATACATCCGTGTAGGTAAACGTGGGCTTTCCACCAGGTAATATGATCACAGGCGGAAATTAAACTACGTATTTGTGATATTTTTTAACGTTTGTGATTAGCGTTTACAGAGCGAGAAAAGTGAGTAGTATTATATCTTAAGTTTAGATAATTTTTTATATTTGTAAGAGTTTCAATCTTTTAAATTAACCCCTTACACGTACAGGTGTGGTTGCGAATCATCATAGCTCTCTATCTTTGGTAACAAGCATGAGTCATATAGATATTACGTGATTGCCAGAACAGTAATGCGCATGCGTGGAATGTTCTCGAACGCAGCATATAAAAGGCAAGACGTGCTTTATAAAAATCAGTCTGGCATAGAAATTTGACCAGAGGCGGAAAATAAACTAATTATTTGTGATATATTTTAACGTTTGCGAATAGCATTCAAGCGGACATTCACAGAGACAGAAGAAAGGTAAGTTTATACCTCATTACCAATGATTAATGTTTCAATTGTTGATATTAGAAATACTTCATTATCATGATAGTAGATACTAAATTTTACTTTACCACTCACACAGCGACGGGACTTAAATAAGTCTTTTATTTGTGGTTTGTTTAGAGGATATTTTTGTAGATAGAATATACCTTTGACCGATCAAGATCAATTGTGAGTTTAGTATATTATTGCTGGCTAATCGGACTGTGAAAATTTTTAAATTCCGCTAGCAACTTTTGATACAATTGTTCGAGATAATTGAAATACTCGCTGTTATCAGATCTGATGAGTGAAAGTTTTAGCTTGTCACGTGTTCCACTAAAACATGTACCTGATGATTCATTATTAATTTCAACTGTCAATTGTTTGCCGTCCATCATTAGATATTTGATTTTGCTACTGTAGCTATTTGTCATTGTTAAATTTTCAAATATTATTTTATAAGTTTTGATAAAATTTCAGTCGGAAAAGATAATGTCGAGTATAGATCTATCATCATGACAATACCCAAGTGCAAGTGTATCTACCTCATTTTTTTTGCAATAACGTTTGTCATCAAAATTACTCAATCCACGCTTGATATTGACATCTGTTTCAAGCTTAGGATGATTAGTCCGAATTGCCATACCTCTCATAAAACTAACACCTCCATCAAGCGCGTATAGTCTTCAAATTTCATAAATTGTTTAACAAAATCACGAGACAGACCTTTAGCTTTTATCGTTTTTTTATTATTGTCTAATAATACGGCATACATTTTGCTGCGTAATCCGATAAAGTATTTGATAACGCTCTAGTTCATTTCATCTTTGAACTTGCCAATCACCTTTTTATTTGTGTCGTCATGAAATTTACTGTCACGTGGATAATCAGAAAGATCAAACAGATGTCGATTATCGTACATGTCCTGATAGATGTCCTCGCATTCAATTTCATATACGAGCAAATCAGTATCAGTAAACAATAATCTACTAGCCGGCCACTGATTTTTAACAAAATTATAATGAAAATCGTACATCAGCCACTTTGATAAATCTAACACTGAAGCTCCAACGTAGATCGGCTTGTTTAGTTTTAGATTTGTTTTTCTTCTTTATATCGCAACAAGATTCTCATTAAAAATTTTCATGCTCACAAAATCATCGTCTGACACAAGTTTGTTTCTGTGATTGACATCATTAACTAGTTCGATATTTACACGTTTCCTAATAATCTCCATCTTTGTAACAAAAACAGCATTGTTCATCAGTTTAAAGAAGTTTTTCTCAAAATCAGTTTTTGCTGCAGCTCTTCTTGAAGTGTTCGAGTTAATGTAACCTCTCATCCACGTCGACTGATTAAATTTTAGTACACGATGAACTTTTCGCAACACAGGACCGGCATCGTCTGCTTACTTTAAAACTTTGTAATGCTAAACATAATTACGTTTATTAAGCAAATTTGGTACCAGTTTCTTGACTATTGAATGTTGCCTTGGTGATGCTGACGATTGTTGTTCTTCTGATAACAAACTATAATCTCTGACCATCGAGTCCGCGCAATTATTCGTAACAAATATAAAAAATTTTTGCTTGCTCGTGATCGGATTCGTTATGCAATTTGTGTAGCGAATTTGGATAATGAAGATCAACTTCAACGAAATATGAAACATCTTCGGGTATCTTTTCTTTGTCTCCGATAGAAATTGATCAGGCTTGATCCAGTGAAATCCACCAAGAGGCATTGGTTCTACCAATGAACCCCTGTGCAAGTTGTTACAATCTAGATAAATTATATACTTCGAGGGAAGCTCAGGATTATACTCGTTTAAGTATTTGTTGTTTGCTTCAGCATATTTCTTCGTTATCACTCCAATACCGCCTCTAATACCTTTTTCAATAAAATTGAACATATCGACGTCAGTCAGTAATTCCAACCTTTCCTGACTATACTTTAGCAGAGCATCCCATGACAGCCCAGGGGCAGAATAATAGCAGCAAGGATCTAGTCCATAATTATTATAACTTGCTTCTCTAAAACTTTCAAAAATATCTGCTAATAATAACAAGTCAGTTTTCAAATACAAATCACGATAATCACCAAAAGTCTCACAATCAAACTCTTTCCAGATATTTTTTACATACCTGACATCAGTTATATTTTCATTTTTAAGTTGCGAGTAAAATTTGCCTTTGTCAGGTAAAGATGTTTCATTAAATTTACTCCAATCGTTGAGATATTCGTACGGAAATACCACTTTTTTAGCAAGTAGATTAAATTTACCTCCAAAACAGTCTCGTAGGTTATCAAATTTACTACAACCTTTTACTAGTTCATCTAACGATGCTGCCATAAACTGAGGGCTGTCAATGAAACGCAATTTACCTAGCGTAACTGACATATACTTTTCAAAATTTATTTAAAGTTTATTTGAAATGAATTTGATGATATTATCGAGTTTCAGACGATCAGGATTACCAAAATCCTCTACGATAATGTGACTATCATATCCTCGAAAGTTGTGAAGAATAACTGGAATAAAATCTGGAGCATGAAATTTTAAATTACACTGATCATGAGCCGCTCCACGGTACTCTCCGGTTAAATGGCATTGGTCATGTACTTTTTTGTCCCTGACGTTGTCAATCCTGACGTTGTCAGTATCAAAAGCTTTTCCACAAATATAACAAATTTCTGCTTGCTCGTGATCAGATTCTTGTTGAGGTATTATTTTTAACATTGGAGTTACTTTTTTGAAGCTAGTAAATATCTAATCAACTTCGTTAATCAATTGCTTGAGAAGCCAGACAGCTGGATTTTTACCACTATAGTATTGGATTGGTTTAGATAATCTAGAATCAGTACAACAAACTACCTTATACGCTACTCCTCGGAGAACATGATTTTGGATTTTTCTTGTACTCGATTGGTTAGGATTATTTTCTACGCCAAGTACAGGTTGAAGTAAGCAATTGAAATTATATGACGTAAGGAATTTTCAGTTTATGATTGTGATGGACAAACTGTAACACTATCTTTTTAGATGGCATTGTTATACTTTGTGCATCACTACAGTACTGCAAATGCTTTTTTAATATTTCATTGTTAGTACAACCGTGCAAGCAGCGGTAACAAAAGAATTTTTTGTTCTTATCCTTATTGTACTGTTTACCAACTAATCCATGAAAGTTTTTAATCCAAACGTAATGATTTTTATAAAACAGTAAATTTATCGTTGATTGTGAAGCTTTTTCTGAAATATATCTCGGGTAAACGTTTTCTTTTTCATCTAGTCCGAAAACGTTAATCGAAACATTGTTTTGCTTTTCAAATTTTGGGATTTGATTTTCTGCCACTGGAAAGTTAGTATCTTTAAAATTTAGTCTTGACACGTGACTAATATACTTCTCAACACGAGTAGCGTTTTGTTTCCTGCTGGAAATAGTACGGAAAGGACAGCCCATTGGAAACATTTGTTATCGACGTTTTTTGTGTTTATATAGCATCTTTTATTTTTTATTTTTGGTGGTAGGTCAATATACGAACTACCGCGTAATGCGCCATATTTCATCGTGTGAAACAAAATTTTCTAGATCATTTCAAACTTCCAACCCGAACCTAATTTGGTAAATTCCTCTATTATTTTCCAACTTTCTTCGCGTACTTCATTAGCTAGTGATAAAAGATCAGTCCCAAGCAAACACGTCTTGATTTTGCGTTAATATAAGGGTCTGCATTTTCCTTGTCAGTTGATTCTTTCGTTACAAGTAGCTATGAAAATATAGCATGATATTGCACTAATAATCTTTTACTTTTGTGTTTTTAAAGCTCACGTTTTACATTTGTCTATAGCAAGTGGTAAAGATTTGTTGTAGTAATATTTATCAGTACGACTTGTTTATCGAACTGATAACTGTTGTCAAAACCTGCAAAAGCAGTCGCTATTTTTTCAGGTTCTCCAATAAGGTTTCTCTTGGCTATATCACACAATTTCAGCATTGTTATAATATAGTCTAATATCTAAGTGACAATTTACCTCAGACTGCGCATGCGTCAGGTTTGAAAAAAACAAATAGAGATAAAACAAATCACCTATAGTATAATGTCATAAAATCTGACAAGCGCACGTGAGCAAGAGGTATATCACTTTCACCCAAAGTATGACATATACGCTGGAAATGCATTAGGTTTGGTTATTAACCTTAAAACTGGAATAACTGTTGGCGAATTGACTCCAGCGGGTTATAAGATTAGTGTCAAGGGAGATAATGTCGAGAGGATTGCAATGCTTAGAAAAGATTTTATTTACACATTGTTCTGCGATGATATTCCAGAAGGACAGCGTGTATATCACGTGAACAGTAAAGTCACTAATGACAAGATTGAACACTTATCCTTACAATATGAGTTTCAGCCGCATCCGGTCTTTGATTTATACGAGACTAACGATTGCGGCATTATTAGAAACAGAAAAACTAAAAAAGTTCTTAGTTCTATGAGTAATAGGGGATATATCAGTGTAACTGTTAGAGAAACACTAACAGATTTTGTTAATTATAAATCGCATAGATTTGTTTACGAGGTATTTCACGGATCTATACCCAATGATCTGGTTATTAATCACATCAATAACGTAAAGAATGACAATCGATTGGAAAATCTGGAGCTAGTGATTCAGCAGGAAAATGTAAGAAAAGGACGAGGTGGTGGTATTAATTTTATATGCCCAATAAAACCTATTGTTTCGTTAAATCTCAAAACGGACGAGGAGATGAAATTCAAATCGATAACAGCTGCGGCGAAATAATATATGATAAATCCCGCATCAGTAAAAAATTTGCAGCTGATAGAGTAACAAAATCAGCTTTTTCAAGCGAATACGATGTCAGGATTGTTTTTAGATATGATGATTAAAAATATTTGATAGCTCGGTTTTAGTCAATCAATGATGAGCAAATGCTATAACATCATTACGATCAAATTTTAACGTCGTTACTTCACTTTCATAAATTTTATTTTTTTCTGCTTCTGTTAGCAATATTTTATGAGAATCGCCTTGCATTACAATAACGTCAACATAATATACACTATAACCCGACAAACAATTTGTTACCGCTTCGGATAGCTCTTTGTAATTTAATATATTAACTTTTTGGTGATATTTTACCTCGTTAGTCATCTTATAATAACAAATTAGATAAAAATATATTTTAATAATGGACTTAATAAAACGACTCGCTGAATTATACGCAGAAAATACTAGTGATAAGGTCACGCATATTATAACATTTTTCAAAGATTTGATAGACAAATCTGTTGGTTATAGTGAAGATGATATTTTGTATAACAACCAATCTGATGACGATGAAATAGTCACCGTTGTTGATAGATCTAATTACAGCAGATCAACAACTGAACGATATAATGTCAAGTATCACATTGCTAAATAAAATAATGAAATTTAATTTTACCGTTGCCGAACAGCAAATATTTTGGCAGCTAATCAAACCTTTCTTAAACGTCAATATTCCAAGCCAACAGAAAAAATTAAATTCAATTTCATATTTGTCAAACTTTTTAATCTAATGACGATCTCTTATGATCGCAGACAATATCTAATATCGCTATGTAAACCAGTAAAATACAAATCTGTCAAACAAAAGTACGATGAAATTTATAATAGCATTATATCATAATTTGTTTGGTTGGGATCCAACTGTTAAATTTATCACTTTTTCAATAACGAAAACATCCTGCGCAGTTTTCTGTAGTTCGTGTTCGTAAAAACTACCTATGATAGGTTCCCCTGCCAGATCTTTTAACATGTATGTCACAAGTATTGTTAAAAGTACTTTATCAACAACAAATACTTCTTCGCTCCAGTTCGGAGTAAATCCTTTTGCAAATACCTTTTTTGTCAAAGAAATTCTTTATCACCAACTTTAAATTTATGTTTGCAGTACATGTTTTCATTTGCTAATATCGAAATTTTATTGGGTGACATTTTGATGGCTCGATGTTTCGTGATATTATATTCGCCTACGATTTGAGAATGGTCATCGATGTACCTGTTGGTGTTTTTAGCTGTCATATGTTTGTGTATTTTTTCGTTTAGCGTGCGATTAAATCTTTCAACTACAACGCTTTTACCTTCGTTTCCTGTAACATATTGATTTATATTAATTTGTTCTAGAAACTGCTATAATGTTTTGTTAAAATACGCGGCTCCGTGATCAGTCCAGATTTTATTTGGTTTTCTTTCTGTGCTCGTTATTATTTGTTTAAGCGCATCAGTCATTGAAGTCCCTGTCTTATCCGAAACAGGTACACTAAAAGCGTATTTACTAAAAACATCTATATCGTTAAACAAATACTTTTTTGGAGCGCCATCAGCGCCAACGGTAATCTGAGCCAGATTAGACACATCCACCAAATCTATTGCCCAGATATCATTTACGGCATTAGCAACAACTTTACGTCGTGGAAACATTTTTTTAGGTGTTTGTAGTTCGACTGCAAGATCATCGTATACTTTTTTTCCAAGTCCAAGTTTATATTTTGCTCCAATCATTCACTGAACAAATGTTCTATCAAAACGTTCTCGTAGATTTGTTGGCTCCATATCACGTAATTCGTCTAACATCACTTTATCACAATCTGATTTCGAATTTTCATGATCACGATAACAGATATCATGACGCATTGCTATTGCATCCACTTGATTGTAAGGCTCTTGTCCTGGCAATGGATTGTCGTTTTCATCTAGTTGTTTATCTAGCGGATTGTAAGGTACTGTATACCGATGTCCTGGCAAAGTCCAACCTCCTTTTGGCTTTGGTAATTTTCCAATAATTTTGTGTATATCTATACCTGTACATATTATTTCTCTGTTGTTACAACATTGACAGTATGCGAAAATTTTATTTTGCTCAAGACACAAATCTCTGTCAGAATCACAGTTGCATATCTTTCTATATTTTTAGTCTTCTACTAAAATAACCTCCCTGACGATATCAGGACAACCAGCGCCTAGCGACACTGTCGCTGGGAATGTTTTCTTTAAAAACTTATTTTTTCTTTTTCCGCAGATTGCACAAATACTTTTTAATATCATCCTATTATTTTTTGCTTGTTTCTTTTGTTTCATTAATATTTTCTGTTTTAGTTCTACACTTGAGACAATATGTTGACATTATTATATTTGTAAGTTTCGATAAAATTAATTGCAATCTCATCATTAGCGTGAGAAGGTTGCTTGTCAAACTATAAAATAAACTTTAGAAAATTAAGATTGCACCAAGAGCTATTGTTTTGGGACATTTGTCAGATAAACATTATACAATAATATCCGCAAGCAGACGTTCCAACAGGTTGTAGTTGATTTGACGTATAATATATTTTTTATATTTTTTGTTCATATACCTTTTTATTACATCGCTGGGAGGAAGTCCAAACGAGTCAAAATAATTATTATTATAAACTGCTGCCCAATGCGTACCGGATCCGTCATTGAAATTTTGTATATTTATAACACACAAACTTGTAGCTGACGGTGTTTTTATTGCTGCGAGTTCATCTTTAGAATAAACTCCGTGAAATCCAGGAACTGCTTTTAACTTATCAATTATATCAAAATTACTTAGCGGGGTGGTCGTATTCCTGGTAATGTTAGACCACGTCCGATTCCTAAAAGATTTGGCAGCAGACTTCCCACTGGTCCTGCCAAAAGTGGAGCGAAGGGAATAATTCCTTCTTGTTTTGTTTGATTGCATATGCATTTGCATTTTGGTGTTTTCTTTTGTTCTGGCGGTTTTGTTGTTTTCTTTTTTGTGATTTTGTTGTTGGCAGTTTTGTTGTTTTCTTTTTCCGTTGTGGCATTATAATATATCAATTACATAAATTCACAATTTTTTTATTCCACTTCCACGAATGATACCATTACCCTCAACTGCTTTTTTCGTTGCGCCAGATATTGCTCACATCATTGCTGATAGTCCTAATGAGCCTTGGACCGGTAAAAGTTTTGCAGTTAATACTGATAATGCCGGACCAAGAAAACCACCTTGAACAACATTGTTGTTTGCCATCGCTGTCATTTGTGCAGCACTCAAATTTAAAATAAAAGCTTTTTTACGACTGTACTTGTTTACTTGATCTTTTGTTAGCATTAATTTTGTTAAAACACCTCAGAACTATTAGGATTGATTTTTAATGATACCTGTTCTCGCTTTGCAAGAGAAGCTACTAATTTTTTAACTTGGCCATTGGACAAATATACTTCTTTTATAATATATTTTGTCATTTTATATAACAACTGCAGATTAAACTCGAACTGTCATTTTACCTCCAACAGAATCTATCGTAATAAATCTATCACTAATCACTAATGCGTATACGTACAAAGGCGCTACTGGAACTGCTCCAAGTGTCCAGGTAATATCAATATCAGCTGTGCTGTATACAGCTCGCTCTTTATGTTTACTGACATCAAAATGAAATATAGGATAAAGTGTAAGAAATTCCTCTGCTGGTATATGAGATCCATCTTTAACATCTTGATATTTTTGCATTGCGTCAAGCAGGTACATGTACGGTCGAGTAATATTTTTCTTAGCGTCATCAGCAAAATTGCATTCTATAGCTCGTTCTGGATATTGCTTCGAATTTAGTCTAGTGTATATTCGTCTCACATCAGCGTGGTCAAATATTGCATTATTTTGTTGTTGGTTGCCTCGTCGAGCGTGTTGTTGAAATACGACAAATATTTGTCTCGGCAGTTGTTCGCTTGATGTTGTTGTGACCCGGCACGTGTAGTCGGTAGTATTTGGAACCGCTGTCTGATATATTTTATGCTGCTTAAAATAAATTCTGTTTGTATGCTTATCAAGTGCGCTATTTAGTTCTGACATTTTAGTGATCGACGGTGTTATACGTGGCATCCACAGAGCGAGTTTGTTTATGATAAATTGTACATCAGCCGCTCCAGATCTGAACAAGCAATCGTTTTGTTCTGCTCGATCTAAAATAAGCGTATGTTTTCTCCGCGAAATACTTTATCATGATCGCGACAAAAGCCGAAAATCATACTTAGTCGAAGCATCATTGTAATCTGACGTGATCCTGCTGCAAGTTCTCTTCGCCTAGCAAAACCTTCGTTGTAACGTTGATTGTTTACGTCAAGTGTGTTAAGAAGCAAAGTTAACATTGCAGCACCGGTCGCATCTGTAGCTAGTGGCGTTATGTAAAGATTATTAAAAGCTGCCGTAAGAAAACTCTTGTAGCGTCTGCATTAGCAGCTGCACCTGGTGCAGTAATATCTAGAGCAGCACCATTAGCAATGAGAAAATTTCTAACAATTCCAGCATTTTCATCTGCATTAGCTCCGTGTACTATAGCACCTCTCTTCAAAAATTCAGTTGATTCAGCTATACCCCGTCCAGTATCTTTAAACCACATCATGTTGAGTGCAGTTGATCTCGAGTAATCGTCGGAAGACGAAATAATATTTAAAATTGTACTTGCAACTTATAGATGACCTGAAATATCTTCTATAGTTTGATTGGCCAGTTGATATCTAGCACTTTTCAATAAACACCAGCCGTTATTTATAAGAGCTACTTCTGCTCCAACTGCAATTGCAGCAGGTAGATTGGCTAGTGTCATAATCTGACCACGAACTTCTAACATAGCCTTATGTGGCGGTAGAAATATGTCTTCGTCTCTGGTGTTAAATGTTCTGATACCAGCTTTATTTGGTTCGTTAGAGTTTTCATCAAGATACTCAACATACTCCAATTCTGTCACAGCGTTGTCGATGTCATGAGTTTCTGTTAACTCGAGATAATTTTAACAGACATTTTATTTATTAGATTATATAAAATTTTATTGCGGTACTGTTACTTTAGATATTAATTTTTGTATGATCTGCTCGCCTTTCGGTGATAATAGTTTTTTTTGTTGTTGTTATCATAGCTCGCTGAGTTTCTTTTGTTGGAGCGATTTCTGAGATAGCTTGTTTCATTTCAGATGCAGTCCGTGGATCTCCTTTTATTTTATCAGCTATTTCTTGTCCCACCGCAGTCCCAGCAGCAGATGCAGCCCCTGTTGCAAAAGCTTTACCCGCGTCAATAGCAATTAGTGAAAATTTACGCGCTATACCTGGAACATTTTCAATAACTTTAGTAAATATATTTCCAAAAAATCCTTCTATTATTTTTCTTCGATAAATTTTTTCTTTGTTTCATTATATCTGATGTTGTATATAATTTTTATTGTTTACTGTTGCTCGCGTAGATGTAAATAATAAGCTACAACTTCATTATTTAAATTCAACTGTTTTCCAGATTGATCTGTCAACTGCATTATTATACTTGATATTTGATTTTCAACATTAAAAGGATAATAGATAATATGTCCTGGAGTTATTTGCATGAGAGAACCTGGCGAAACGTCTGGTGAGAAACTGTAAATCGTTTGACCTTTGCTGCCTTTTGATGTATAAGAGCCAGAAGCAATAGAGCAATTTACTAATATTGTATTTACATCTGTTATATTTACTGGCAGTTCACTGTCATACGTAAAAGCCTGATCAAGTGCAGTGTAACTTTTTCCAGTAAATCATAAAAGTTGTGCAATACTTCTTTCTCTTGGTTCAAGACCAATTAATATATTTTTCAAAGTTATCCTAGCTCGCAGTGTGTTATAATTCGCTGCAAATTCAAAATTATCAGCCACACCGCCAGCTTTTGTTATGAGCTCTTTGATTGGCCTGTTTAGATCAGTAATATTATAAGCTCCTTGTGGAATTTTTATTTTTGTTTGGTGTAGATATTGAAGATGTTTTAATCATAGTAAACCAAATTTCATTGTTAACATCATTTTTCACGTGAGGCATAGCATTCCATCATGTACAAGAAATTAATCCAATCTCATATTGTTTTGCAGTATCTAGTTGTATAGGAGGAATATAATTTACAAAAAAGTTTGCGCTATCTTTCTCAGACTCAATAGAGTCTAGCAATAATGTTGTTGACATTTTTTTATATTAGATCATTTTACATAATTAAGTCGCGGTGTAAAGTTTCATATTCGTCAGATGTTAATAATCTGCTCGATCTTAGATGATCAAGTATGTCAATGATTTCATTATCAATTTCAACACTAACATTTCCAGCTTTTTTGATGATATTAATAACAATAATCTACCTATCATTTCAGTAGTTCATGTAACTATTTTTACACCAGTTCCTGTTTTTTCTTCTTTATTTTTTTCCACACGAGTTTTATCAAGTGTAATAAATTTTCTTTTAAAACTCCACCCCCAAACAAAAGGTTTTGCTCTACTATTTTCTGCTGTTCTTTTAAACATGGAAGCAATGACACCATATCTCATCCTATCATGAAGTGGATGCATATTCTCAATTTCTGTAACCGTGTTTATTTCATCTTTAGCAGCAACTCCGTCTTTAAGCATTGCATCTAATCTATCGATTAATGCTTGATATTCTACATTAGTCCACTTACTTATATTATGAATATCTTTCATATTTTCTTTATTTAGAAACTCATCATACTCATTACCTTTTATCTCATCATTTGCTCTTTTTATAAAATGAAGTCTTTGCTCGCCAACCTCCATATACTTTACAGTAAGATCACCAACTCTTTGTTGTTCCTCTTTGATATCTTTTATTTCTCCTGATAAATTTGTTATAACATTTTTTTATTCCTAGTGTTGTTAACTCTACTAATCTTTGCTCAAGTTCCAGCGGATTATTTATCAAGCGATCTTTTTCAGCTTGTCTAGCAGCAGGATCAGCTATATTTGCTGTAAGTGCTTCAGTTAGTTTTCTTTTTTCCTCGCCAGATCTAGTAACAATTTTTGCAGCAGTTGCTTTTTGTTGTTCTTTAACAATTCCAACCAACCCTTTTTCTTGCAGTTGTTTAAGTTCTTCTGATAGTGGTTTAGTTTCAGGTTGTTTTCCAAGTAGTGCTTCAGTAACTGGCTTGAAAATTGTAGCTGTTGCTTCTGTAGCAGTTACTTGTCCACGTCTTGCTTGCTGTACGTTTTGCTCAAATGATGCTTGAGATTGAGCAAGTTTTGTTAAATCTTCTATATGTTTCCTATATTTTGCTCGTTTGTCCATTATTATTATTATTATAAATTTTATAAAACTAAACCACTTTTTTACTGTACGTAAGTGTCAATACAACAGCGAAACATTTTAGTTGGATCATGTGTAAGTTTATCAAATAATAAAAAGTTGTATTTATCTTTTGTATCATTACGATAAAGTTCAATAAACTTATCTTTTGTCACGTCACCGCATTGCTCGCTTGCAATATTTTTAACGTCAACATTGTCCAGTCCTGGAAATAACATAAAACAACCAGTATTTCGCGAATAAATCTGTCAATATTATAAAAACCTTGAACAAGATAAACAGAATTACATTGTTTATTATGTGACAGTGAGACATACGATCTTATTTTATTCATCTCCATGTTATTTAGCGGAATATCATTAAAAACTACTATCTTGTGTTCATCTGCATCAAGTTGATTAACTGGAATAAGATCTTATGGCTGCCTAATTATAAAACATCTTCACCAGCTTTAAGATCATCACGAAGCTTGTTATTATATTCGCTTAATAACTCATACTTATCTTGCTGTGGATTGATTGTGTAAATATAAACTCTATCGCAGTTAAAATTATCACCAAGAAGCAAGTTCAAAAGCAAATTTGTTTTTCCCGATCCAGTTCGTCCATCAATAAGATAATGACAATCAAGAAGTTCATTGTTATTTTTATGCTTCACCAGCCTCTCTGTATCAAAGTTTAATATCAACGATTTTGCCATTGTTGTTATAATTGGATATATAATGTTGATAATTTTATGTAGGACAGTAAATAATGAGTTACTATACAAAATTTTAAACATTAGCAGGAGATGCATCAACTGAAGGTTATCAAGGTGACTTATCAAAGTATGCAACTCTTGATCAGTTCAAAAATGAAATTAATAATTTATTAAATGTTGCCAGTGTAGATCCAAATGAAGTCGTCATTTTCCAGGACAAAGAAGGATGATTAAAGACGAGTAATGTAAAACTGTCAGATGTACTTGTACGAAATCCTGCTGCGATTGCTAATAATATCGTTACTTTTAGCAATCTAGGTAAGATACAAGATTCTGGTATGTTAGTTAATGATTATGTTAAAAAAGTTGGTGATTTATTTAGTGGGAACATTGTTATGAACCAAAAAAAAGATTTCAGATCTTGGAAACCCAACTGAGGACGGTGACGCTGCCACTAATAAATACGTAGACGATCAGGACGTTCCAATCAGCAATGAAATATCAGCACTCAAAAATGAATTTCTTGGTCAAGTGAACACGTTTTAAGTTTTCGCAGTTACATAAACACACTTAAAAATAAATTTTTTCCGAGATCTTTCAATTGTTGACATTACACTCGCTAATATTAACACAAAACTCAATGATATTAACACAAAACTCAATGATATTATAAGTGGAATTCCTGATATTGCTCAAAAAACGAGTATGATTAAAATTCCTCACAAACAGATAAGAAATATTGTTTATACTGTTGCTTCTGGATCTTTTATATGGACAGGGCAAATATTTATATCAAACACACTGCAGAAATTAATGGTGTGTATAGATTGTCAGTGATTAGCGTTGAAATTTCTAATATATTTATCACATCTTCAGTGCGTAATTTGGATAGTTCTTCAGGAACTTTATCTATAGTATTACTTAAGGGTTTTAAAGAAGAATTTATACTTAAACATCTTGGTACATATCTAATTCCAATCAAAGTCGATTATTATTGGTTTTTGGAATTTATAGCTGAACTATCATAATTACCTACTACTTAACCAAACATGAGACTATGTAAACAAATATTATAATAAAAAGAAGCATAGTAGATGTCAATCATATTTCAAAAGATATTCCAGGACATGATATGGACGCACTAATTCAATACTACAAATATTTTCATAAAAAACTTTGGTGCATAAAAAATGTTACAAATATTATAACAAGATCCTTCGAGCAATATCATATCTGCCGTTGTTAATGACCAGTTCTGGTATAATTTCAAGTGGGGTATCATTAAATCCGTTTTTGTTAATCATATCCGGTGTTGGTGTTTCCTTTACAGCGGCGTGTAAAAAAGTAGAACCACGAATTTTAATAAAAAGCATGGATGTAGAACAGCTATTATAACTTACAAAAACTATTTGATCAGATTCGATCTTACCTACGAGGAGTAAAATATGATTTGGACAATTAAATACGCGAGTTCCGTATTATTGACAGTATGTTAACAGATATTTTGCCAATGAGAGTTAGCAAATATGAAAAAGATTATCAAAATAAGTATGAAATAATGTAAAGTATTATCTAAACTTGAAATATAATATCACTTACCTTTTCACAAGGTGAACATTCGCTTGAACGCTATCATAGAATCCAAGCTTCACGTTAAAAATATCACAAATGAGTAGTTTAATTTCCGCCTCTGGTCAAATTTCTATGCCAGACTGATTTTTATAAAGAGCGTCTTGCCTTTTATATGCTGCGTTCGAGAACATTCCACGCATGCGCATTACGGTTCTGGCAATCATGTAATATCTATATGACTCATACTTGTTACCAAAGATAGAGAGCTATGATGATTCACAACCACACCTGTACGTATAAAGGGTTAATTTAAAAGATTGAAACTCTTACAAATATAAAATAGTATCTAAACTTAAAATATAATACTACTCACTTTTCTTGCTCTGTAAACGCTAATCCCAAACGTTAAAAAATATCACAAATACGTAGTTTAATTTCCGCCTGTGATCATATTACCTGGTGGAAAGCCCGCGTTTACCTACACGGATGTTTTACGCAGTACAATCAGTTACTGATTTGTATGACACACCTGGCTTGCTGATGACTAATACACCTGGCTGGTTACCTGTCTAGACAATAACTGGGGGGGGGGGAAGTGTGTTTGACGACAACACACCTGGCTTCGACACTTTGGAGTAGTGGTGGGTGGGTGGGTTTGGGGGTCTCAGGAGATCTAAAAAAGGTCTTTGAGTTGAAACTCTGGTTTCCTTATACTACTATATATTTATCAATGATAAGAGTCGCGTATTAATACCATTAGTTAATAATTTAAGCATTCATAGCGGTTATCATCGGACGGCAATTGTTATCATTTCGTAGCCAAATATTATCACAGAGTTTTAATCTAGAACAATGTTTTAATAAAACGACACCTGTCGCCAAACTATATCCGAATGTATATTGCTTTTTCTTCTTCACATTTCGATACCTGTAAGAATATTGCTAATCCTCCAATACCATTCTATACCTGAAAGTAAATTGGTATTCATTATACACCTTTCTATATCTAAATGTGCATTGCATTCATTTTAGACCTTTCTACACCTTAAAATATATTGATATTCATTCTATACCTTTATACAATTAGAAGTATGTTGGTATTAGTTTTATGCCTGGAAGTATATTGGTATTCCTTTTCTACCAATCTGTCGCTTAATACTTACGGTTAGACGGACTTTGAATCATCAGTAGAGATTTGAATAAAATTGATACATATATTTGGACAATCTACCGATCTCAGTGTTCAAAATAATTATTGATCTCCAATATATGTCCCGTTTTTGTTCCTGTTACTATTTTCCGGTTTGTTGTCACCATTTATAAAATTAGTCAAGAAAAACTTTCATTAATAGAAAAAGTTTCAAAATTTTTTACCCATGTTTATGATCCCTGCCGGTTCTTGATTTCTATCTAGTATGTTTGGACGTCTCACTGCTCTGAAAAGGAGTAACACGTATTTAAACAGTTGTCACCCATATTTGATGTGATCTCGATTCAATCCCCCCCCCCTCTATAAGTTGTGTATTACTGTATATGTGTTAGTTTGAACTTTTGTATGCAAGTATTAGTTACACTTCCAACACATATCATTATATCGAAAAAAGAAGAAATCATTAATTTTGTAAGAATGAATGACTCACGACAATTGTTCCCTTTTATCGTCGAGGCCTATCCTTACACGATATCTGACACAGTCGTCCAGATGGCAATGCATTCACAAGATATTCCTGACAAAACTTTATCTATCAGAACTTTCCACGTAAGTGCAAGTACTTCTTGTCCAATATTGATGGCATTATCCTTCCAAGCTAGATGCACTATTATTATTATTATTATTATTATTATTATTATTATTATTATTATTATTATTATTATTATTATTATTATTATTATTATTATTATTATTATTATTATTAATATGACAATGAAAAAGACACCGATGTTAGTATCGATGATCAATATGACGGTATTGATAGGTACAGCATGTATAATAGAAAAGTTATAATAGAAAATTGGTGATGATGATGTCGAAACATAATGTTGATACAGCTACCGTGGTTAATATAATTGGGAGCAGCGAAAGCTCAATTGGCAGATCGTCGGACTCGTAATAAAAGAATCGTGGGTTCGATACCAACACTTGCTAGCCTGGGTCAGCTGCGTCGATATATCTTTAGGATAAGCAATCAGTTCCCATTTCCTCGGCATGATATAGCCAATAATGTGTTATTTACGTTAAAGCACTTACCATTTCCTCGGCATGATATAGCCAATGATATGTTGTTCACGTTAAAGCACTTACCATTTCCTCGGCATGATATAGCCAATAATGTGTTATTTACGTTAAAACACTTACCATTTCCTCGGCATGATATAGCCAATGATATGTTGTTCACGTTAAAGCACTTACCATTTCCTTGGCATGATAAATCCAATGATATGTTGTTCACGTTAAAGCACTTACCATTTCCTCGACATGATATAGCCAATAATGTGTTATTTACGTTAAAGCACTTACCATTTCCTCGGCATGATATAGCCAATAATGTGTTATTTACGTTAAAGCACTTACCTTTTCCTCTGCATGAAAAAGCCAATGATATGTTGTTCACGTTGAAGCACTTAACATTTCCTCGGCATGATATAGCCAATAATGTGTTATTTACGTTAAAGCACTTACCATTTCCTCGGCATGATATAGCCAATGGTATGTTGTTCACGTTAAAGCACATGCCATTTCCTCGGCATGATAAAGCCAATGCTATGTTATTCACGTTAAAGCACATGCCATTTCCTCGGCATGATATAGTCAATCATGTGTTATTTACGTTAATTGACCTGCCATTCACTCGTTATGATATAGCCAAGAATATGTTATTAATGTCAAAACATCTCCGGTTTCCTCGGCATGATATAGCCAATAATGTATCATTTACATTAAACACCTTCTATTCTCTTGGCATACTATAGCCAATAATGTTATTTACATTAAAAAAAACATTATATTCCCTAGGCATGAAATATCCAATGTGTTATGTACATTAAAACACCTTCTATTCCCTCGGCATGATATAGCCAATAATATGTTATTTACGTTTCGACAACTTCCATTTCCTAGGCATGATTTGTTATTTACATTTAACACAAAGTTATTTTTTATTAGTAGTTGCAGTAGTAGTAGTAGTAGTAGTAGTAGTAGTAGCAGTAGCAGTAGTAGTAGTAGTAGCAGCAGCAGCAGTAGTATTGTTATGATTATAATAATAACAATAACTGCTATAATTAGTATTCCTATGACATGAAAACGGTCACCAATAATATGACATTCAACATAAACTATTACTGATTTCCTTCTTATTTTGATACATCTCTACCAGTTTTCCACCATGTGTACGACAAAGTATGGTTGATTGAACAAACTAAAGCAAATAATTCCATGAGGGTTAAATATGACCGTTATACAAAATATCTCAGAATAATTTGTTTTTACAGTATTGATATATTTCTCGCATTTTAAAATACGATCTATTTCAAGAGAGGTCAGACTACTTGATATTCATGTTTTCTTCACCCTCTCTCAATCACGTACCCCAAAGTGAAGAATTTCAGAGAGAGAGAGAGAGAGAGAGAGAGAGAGAGAGAGAGAGAGAGAGAGAGAGAGAGAGAGAGAGAGAGAGAGAGAGAGAGAGAGAGAGAGGGCGCATCGTTTCTCAAGTGAACATGACAAAAATGAGCATAGAGTCGTTTTTATGGTACTTTTATTCTCTGTCGTATTTCGTTGTATTGTGTGCTTGCTGAATGTGTGGACGTCATTTAACGAACTGTGTCTTTTTCTATACTGTTAGAGGAACACATAATATTTGGACCAAAAGACACATCAAATACAATATATCTGACAGCGAAAGGCATATAAAGCGAAAGGCATATGCAACGTGATAATTATGTACCAGTTTGCATCTTATTTCGACACAAAAGCATGTAAAACGGCTCAAGTACAATGTACGAATCTCAAGAACAATGTCCGAATCTCAATCCTTAAACACTGACGTGTTACGCAGAGTAAAAAGGCCATGTTGAACATACTGGATAATGTATCAGCTAATAGCAAAGCAATCGAGAATTAAAATCAAAATCGAAACAATGTCTGTATAGTTCAGTGAATCAGTGAACTAAGAGGTATATATATATATATATATATATATATATATATATATATATATATATATCTTGGCTTCATTATATAAACGATACAATTGGTGACTAATCTGAAAACGCTGACTCAAAATTTGGATAGCATTTTGCATTAATTGTCCATTTTATCTAGAGTCATAACATGTGCCCTTGAACCGCCTTGGTTATCTAGAGACTATGATATTTATGCTCTTAATTCACGTTCAGTCTGAGAATGAATATATATATATATATATATATATATATATATATATATATATATATATATATATATATATATATATATATATATATATATAGGCAACATTTAATTTGGAGTTCTGACAATAGTAACTGATACAAAATGTGTTTCTAAATGTAGTGAGTTGCCAAAGTTGCGATTGTGCTTTCTAGGTTTGTAATATATCACTATTGAGCATGTAAAATGAAGTATTAACTTAGCCGGATAATTATGTAAGGATTATGTTATGTAATTAAAGTTGTATTTGCAACATTACAAAAGATCCCCACATACAATTAGATAGAACAGGCAAAATTCAAAAGCTTTCATATACTAAATGACACTGAATGCTTTCATTCTCCCTCTCCTAGCTCCGATCATACATCTATTGAGAAAAATTGTTATTTCCTAAAATTAATTTCATGTGGATGATTCCCTTACATATGAGCAGTTCATCAATTAATTCATCCATTGATATGTTTATAGCAATACATGCATAGTTGCATCCATACACTTGACGGTGGATGTGTTACATTAAATTTGACTCAATTGTGGTAGATATACCATTACAATGATAGAAACAAACATAATTCTCACGACTTATTTGGCTTATGCATACATTTTAGATCATTTCCACCTTGTCTGTATATCCGATGTAAAATCGCCCATACTATTGTTTTAAAATGTTATCAATATCAACGATATATATCTGTGAAATATTATGACCTTTGTTCTAAATTGTTTATTTATTATATTGGTACAGAAGCATAAGCATCCAACATTTTCATTTTACTTCAGCCTTAAAGAAATACAACCTATTTCGGTTACGATAAATGCATTGTCAAACATGTCTTGACAAAGACTGTTGGATCATTATCTGACTGTTCTTCTGATTTGCAAATCTATTATCACGACTCACGCTGTTAAATTTAGTCTAAATAAACAGTCATGTGCAATTTAAAATTTGAAATGTCTTTAGAAAAATACTTGATAAACAATGCCTTACTTCTGAGCGAAAGATTGGCAGAGAAAAACTAGGTAGTCTTTTAAGTCAAAAGCTCTTTAAATATTAAAATAATAGATAAAGGTTTGAAATTTCGTACAGTTTTACAACGTTATAAAAGGTTCATTCGTTTCAATTATTTATTGCGTTAGGCATTTCTAGCTTTCGTGGCGTCTGATTAGATGTTGAGTGACATTAGGAATTGACAAATCGCGATATAGATTCGGGCTTACATGTTGAATATATATAAATTCCCAATCTGATCCTTTAATATAAATTGTCAAAATTAAAGTTATTGTTTCACATTCAAACGAAATTTAGTAGATATGAGCTAACGAAGATCAGATACGCGGACTAACCATTGTTTTTAAGAAAAAAATACATTGTAACGAAAAAACAAAATAAGCAAAACGAATTTACAAATATTAACAAAAACACTTCCACTGAAAGAACGGGGAGATGCTTTATTTCACAAACATAATAAGTAATTGCTTTGAAACAGAGTGTCACCACCTGATGATGTTATAGTTTGATGGGTCATTCAGCAATACTCCGTCTTTTGTGATGTGTTGTATATAAACTCCATGGTTGCAGTTCTGAACAGCTATCTACAAATAATAATAATAATAATAATAATAATAATAATAATAATAATAATAATAATAATAATAATAATAATAATAATAATATTATTATTATTATTATTATTATTATTATTATTATTATTATTATTATTATTATTATTATTATTATTGATGCAAGAAACGTGAGGTAGGAAGCATCTATATTACAATTGATGTTGGAACCCAATGCTTGAAATATATTTGAATTATGTTAAGTAACCATGACGATACAAATGACTACTATTACTACTTTAGTTAATTTATAGCTAATTAACATATTCAGACACTTTCGCTGAGGCCTCATTTGAACCGTGGATCTCACCAAATCTAGTCTGCAGACAAACATGTTTATCAAACCAGTTACCTTGTTGATTCTCCACAAAATACATTGTCAAAATATCTTTGTCATTAATGTGTGTGTGTGTGTATATATATATGTATGTATATATATATGTATGTATATATATATATATATATATATATCTCTATGTATATATATATATATATTTATATCTATGTATATATATATATATCTATATATATATATATATATGTATATGTATATATATATATGTATATATATATATGTATATGTATATATGTATATATATATATATATATATATATATATATATATATATATATATATATATGTATGTATATATATATAGATAGATAGATAGATAGATAGATAGATAGATAGATAGATAGATAGATAGATAGATAGATAGATAGATAGATAGATAGATTATATGTGTGTTTAAAGTTTGTTTTGTTGATACAAAATGTTTCTTCCTAGATAGATAGATAGATAGATTGATAGATAGATAGATAGATAGATAGATAGATAGATAGATAGATAGATAGATAGATAGATAGATAGATAGATAGATAGATAGATAGATAGATAGATAGATAGATAGATAGATAGATAGATAGATAGATAGATAGATAGATAGATAGATAGATAGATTATATGTGTGTTTAAAGTTTGTTTTGTTGATACAAAATGTTTCTTCCTAGATAGATAGATAGATAGATAGATAGATAGATAGATAGATAGATAGATAGATAGATAGATAGATAGATAGATAGATAGATAGATAGATAGATAGATAGATAGATAGATAGATAGATAGATAAGTAGGTAGGTAGATAGATAGATAGACACACTTGTTCCGTGAAGAAGATCTTGTTTTGCTCACACTGTTACAAAACTGATTTGCATTGAAGTGCCGCCGTTATAAATGTTGACGGAAACATTTTTTGTTTGACCTTACATGACCATCTTTTATGTTTATTATGGTACTGGTCCCAGTACAATGGGTAATTATTTTGACTGTTTTATTATTTTTGCCGTTGCTTCTTTACTGTATCCATATTTGAACAGGTTCAGTGCATTTATCTCAACACATTTGTGAACTATTATGCTTCATTGATGAAGTCGAGCTACCTGGATTTATGTAGTGTACACATGTGCTTATTTTAATAGGTATATAATAAATGGTCTCATCGCTATTTACAGTGCCTCCCTGGCCTTGAACCAAGTAATATAAAACATAGAGCCAAAAGTTCACTGCTTGTTTTTAGATACCTTCTATGGTCAACTTTGCAGTTTGTGGTTAATATGTTTATGATATTTTTCTTTACATATTTAATTTTGTTTATAAATTTGAAGTATTATTAAACTTTTAATAATGTTTTGCTTTAATTCGATTTTGAATTTATATTTCCTATGCAAACCGTCTTGTTTAAGAAATAGGATGTTACTGCTGAGAACTAGTCATGTACAAGTATAGGTACTAAGTGGTTAGAGCGCCCGCCTCGAATGTGTGAGGTGGTGTGTTCTTACCAGGCCGAGTCATACCAATGATCTATAAACAATAGTACTAGTAGCTACCACACGTGGCTCTCAGCAATACGAACTTTATGTTAGGACTGTTAGGTCTAGTGTTATGATAATGTAACTGGCTGGGATATTATACTACATGTCTGCGGCATGATGCTTAAGTATTAGTATCCATATAAAATTTCGAAATACACACACAAACAAATAGAGGAAGAAAGAATAAATGTAGTGTTGGGTAGAGATAAGCAACTAGTTGAAAAAGCATCTTGCTTAACATACAGTTCTTAAATTCTTAGTTCGCCAGAGAATAGAATCAGACTTAGTGAGCAAAACTGAAATATGTGCGACATAAAAATATAACAGTTTGGCTATAGAATACTAGACTAATATGATTCGGCCTTTGGATTTTACCTGCAGTTTAGTACTACGAATTAACTACTAATGTAGTCCCTAGCAATTTTTCGAGTTAGACTATGTTGAACCTACCGGTTATTGAGAGAAGAAATCTGCTTTAATGTAGTGAATTAACCTGTTGGTCACATTATTGTATATTGTCATTATTGCCCGCAGAAATAGGTTTGGTAGATAGGATCAAATGATAACCCTAGTTCAAAATTTCATAGCGCATATGGAACAATAAACGATTTGCCTGTGGGACTCGCGTTATTTACAAACTGTCAAATATTTATTCAGCAAATTCATAACTGTCTGGTTTAAAAAGTTCATGGTATGAATGGCCTCACTTGCAATCAAATTTCAAGGTTGTAGCAGCGTGCGATATGAAAGGTCATTCGCTTAGAGACAATTATTGAACACAGACCCCTCTGGTATGAGACAAAGGGACAAGGGCTTCTTGAATTTTTCACAAGGACATGCGTGACTTTTAAAGAAAGTCGTGCATGATTAACCTATATGTTACACTAAATATTCAGAGTATTAAAAGGCAGAGCCCCTTGTTAATCTTTAACTTGTAAGGTCCAGACCAAAAGTGAGTGTTTGCATTTTACAGGTAAGAATTTTCTGTTTTGTTACTCACCCTTAAAAGTTAAAAGATTTCTGTAGTAACTATTAGCTGAAATATTCTTTTGAGTTCTCTTTTTAATTTACTATTATAATGTAACGAAATATGGCATTGTTGTTAAGATCTGATGTTCATTTGTATTTGTATGAATTTACTACCAGCTTCATGCTAAAATTTAGTTGTGAATATATTCTTTAGATAACAAAGTGTAATCATCAATGATATTTTCTAGGTTGTTATTCTAAATTAAATGAAATACAATACATTTTTACAAAATGTTTTTGGCATCAATCGCATCTATTGAATTTTAGGCTCTCTGAATACAAGCAATATTTAATCACTTGTATGGTATTCTAAAATGCAGAAAACTTTACACTCACATGAAATTGTAGATCATATGAAAATTATTTAATATATATCTTGTAATATGTATTGTATGTATTTTTCAATATAAAGGTTTTTATAAGTTGCATCTTTAGAATGTAGTTTATATATCAATAAATCTTGTCAGGTCCAAGAGAGAGAGAGAGAGAGAGAGAGAGAGAGAGAGAGAGAGAGAGAGAGAGAGAGAGAGAGAGAGAGAGAGAGAGAGAGAGAGAGAGAGAGAGAGAGAGAGAGAGAGAGAGAGAGAGAGAGAGAGAGAGAGAGAGAGCGAGTCTGATTGTATTTTACAGCGATCTCCGCTACCTCTCTTTGCCAAAGCTTTCGCCACAAAAAGATGCAGCCGTATCTACACCACCATAACTGACAATAAAAGTTTTTTTTACATAATAGGTGTACAAGATGACTCTCTGTTTTTAAGAGCGCCGTAACCCGACCAGAATATTCTATCATAATAATTTATAGGAAATATTGTTTTTCATCTGAATATGAGAATAGTAAAAGTTTATTTGCATTTTCGCTACACATCATATTTAATAATCAGTCACTGATACCGAAAGTAAAGGTTGTGAACCGTGCCATGTTGGTTTGTTTACAATGTCCACATAAAGTTACTTTCGGATTAGATTTAGTTATAATTGTGTTACGAGGTTATGATCTTAAAATAAGTTACAGAAACGAATGAAAGACAAAAGCTTTGTACAATTTAACAAATAAATTGTTATTATTTCCTTAAAATACAAAGTAAAAATAGGAAACAATAACTTACGGTCTTGCGATTTAAATGTTACAAAATTGCCGAAGACTTGTAAAGACACACGTTCAAATAATAAAATGTCCTAAATACAACTCAGTTTACGTTCCCAAAAGATCCAAAACTGAAGGTAACGTCGTGTCTGTGCTAGTTATTAAAGCGCATATGAGTCGACAGTAGTCATCAAAATATACCAGTTTGCATACTATAAATTCCAGTGAATGTGTTTATCCAAGAATGTATCAGAGAACCATTATATTTCCGAAAAAATAATTACCTGATTTCAGACATCTGAAGAAAATAAAATTCAGCCCAAACTGCCTAAACATAATACAACATAAAGTGCTAGATGTTAAAGGATGACTGGCAAAACTCAATCCTCAAAGTCACAAAATTATAGAGATCTCTACTTGACCTCAGGTCACAATAAGCATTTTCAAGAAAGGAAATATTACCTAATGAAAAATAACCTTCAAGAATACTCTAATGAGTCACATTTGTTTACAACACAATAACATGTAAAATTTAATTAGGAATCTATAAAACTATTTAACCCTCCTTTTCTACCTGAATAATAATCCTGATATTAAGCTGGTACACATAGACAATAGTATAGTTATTTATTGGTTGCTGACATAAACGGAATATTTTTTTTAAGATAAAGAAGGTCTATCGGGTCAAGAAGAAATGAACTTATGTTTGAAAAAGTGCAACTCTCGCAAAAACTTTTACGTTACAATAGAATGTAAGGAAATAAGCCCGACAAATAAATGATAACATTAAATATGGATAACGATTGGTACTGCATTAAAGGAAATTGTTTCTTTTTTATTGCATGAGTATTATGATATGAGTCCATGTGTGCAATTTAGCTACATTGATTATCATTAATTATGTGAATGTTGAGCTATGTGTGTAATTTCCCTACAGTTCTCATCAAATAATCCGGCATAGATAAAGCCATAAAAAGCTGTGCCCCCATGCCACATTGTTACTTATCTGAGTCGAAATGGACGAAGCATATCGAATATTATCGATCATCGCATATTACCTTGAAGCCATTATGAATACAGCCCAAGAAAATTCCGGCCATACCACCATTCGACTGATATACACCTTGCGAATCGAAAGTTGCAACTGGTGCGTATAGTGGAATTCTTTCACACATATCCAATACCTGTGGAAAACGAACACTTTACATATTAGTTACTATAGTCTTTTGAAATGCGTATAAGTCTGTCTTTCTTATTTTCGCAGAAAAAAACATATGTTACTATACTAGCTACTTTGGATCGATTTTATGTATAAAATTACATGAAAAAGTATCATTCTGAAACTAGAACCATTCCATGACAAACAATACCAATTCCTTATTTTACCTGATAATTTTCTTTTCTATGCACAAAGCACATTAAGAATCTTAACTATAAACTATTGTACATTAATGATAAAACAATACATATTTCAATAAAAAATCCGAAACGATCATGAAATTCTCAGTTAGATAAAATAAATCTTCATAAAGCATGCTTGTATTTTAGGACAAGTGTCAAAATACCCGGGAAACTGTCAATACATTAAAATACGTTAAGGTTGGTAAAACATATGCATATATATATATATATATATATATATATATATATATATATATATATATATATATATATATATATATATATATATATATATATATATATATATATATATATATATATATATATATATATATATATATATATATATATATATATATATATATATATATATATATGTGTGTGTGTGTGTGTGTGTGTGTGTGCATCTGAAGGTAATGACAGAAGATATTTTCTTCCATACTGTTGTTTTTCTGTAACATCGGAATTCCTAAAGGAATAATAGGAACAATGTGTCATATAATCTGGGAGTGTATCTATTACTATATATTGAGAATGTCTTTTTATGCAGCATGTTTTTAATAAACTTGACCAAAAGAGAGTTTTGAAACTAATTCGAAATATTTTAACGGGTTCATAGAAACTTTACATATTGAACATACAATCTCTTTTTGAATCTGAAACTACCGTAGGTATCAATATATACCACATATCCCCAAATTATCAGGTATGCATGTATGCATGTATGTATGTATGTATGTATGTATGTATGTATGTATGTATGTATGTATGTATGTATGTATGTATGTATGTATGTATGTATGTATGTATGTATGTATGTATGTATGTATGTATGTATGTATGTATGTATGTATGTATGTATGCCGCTGTTTGTTCTTCTCTCCGTCTGTATTCTCATATTGTTGTATATTTGTTTTTCATGTTTATAATTTGACTTTATTTTCTTTGCGCAAAATGCCATTATGCACTGAAATAGATCTATATTTTGTTTTGGATACATACATTTTCACCTTTCATCCACATGGTCACGGATCCAACATTACAGTTACTGAGGACTAGTGCTTCTGTGGAGGCATGGTCACCTGTAACACAGTGTGATGCATTGGGATGCTTGATAGTCAAGTTGTATGCAACATCAGCAATCGTTGACGCCTTGTCGCAAATATGAACTGCTGCAATGAATACTAATGTTAAAGCTTTAACAAAACATGTATGTATCTGGAAGAAAAGTTTTCTTTTTTACGAAAATAAAATAAATGATTTGCATCTTACATAATATTTCATGTATTACATTCATCAATTATATAGTCTTCTTATTTAAGTTCTTCTGACAAATTTGGGAACAGACATATTCATTTCATTCGGTATTGAAAAACCGAGGAAGTATATTTTCATCCTTTTAGTCATTTTGTTTTAAGCCTTTAATAAACCTAAACGATTTTTTCTGCAAGGACTTTCGATTTACAACTCTTGAAATGTCTGTGTAAGGTGTAGTTCTACTTCTTCTACACTAAAATTTGTGAGAAATTTGACTGAAAACATTCCTCTTGTGTTACAGATTGATTTTAGGTTTTAGATGATTTTGTCGTGGAATGACTGATCATGGTGTTTTATATGGGGCAATCATTTCTTTTTTAAAATAGCTTTGGTAAAAAACTGCAAAAACTGATTCAATGATGTTAATATGTAACATGGAATGTGGTCGCTTTGTTGCTGGTTTCCTTTCGGAATGATATAATCGTTTCATGACTGAACGTTAAACGTTTGATTGAACTATGGTACCTCTCGCACTATATAGAGATTGCTATCAATCAGTTACACATTTATTTTGTGGAAAGAGCAGTACAACACATTTACAGATAAAATTATAGGTCAGTGTTATGTCCGTTCGGTGAAATGACATAGGTTAAAAAATGCGCAATTTCAACAAACCTCTGGCAAAAACATTAGCGATTACGCGTTATCATTGAGAAAATAAATATATAGGTCTTCAGCGTCCAGAGCATACAAAAATATATGAAGAAAACGAAATAGCGGGAGCTTTCACAAATAGAAGAACCTCTAGAATCTACTTCCTTCCAAAACCTACAAATAGCATCACAATGATACTTAATAAGCACAAAAACGGTAGAACTTATTTCACTCAAGAAGACACTCCATAGATAAAAAATAAATTTTGTACATCAACATATTTTGAATATGTTAAATTTATGGTAATATAATAAAGGGAAATGATGTCAGTAACGATGCTTCATGTATTATTGATAATTCATAAAATTATAGGTACTCTGACTTCTCGAGAAGTTAATGTTTAAATTAAAATAAAATTTTATTTGCCAGTATTATTAAAATATCTTTTTTCCTGAGAATAATGGGAAAGCTTGAGAATGGTCGTTTGATATTTAAATAGAACATTAACTTGAGAACATTCAAATGCCTTTAGAAAGGTTTCATTGTCCATGTCCAATTACTTATGGAGATGCTGCCGCTGTTGTAGTCTTAGTATAGTTGATAGCATGAAAGGGATATAATTCTTTTAATTGAAGATTTTCTTTTCTTCGGTTTCATCAAAGAGACTTAAAGTGTTGCTCTCAGCAGATTGAGCTCCGCTTGAATGTCCCGTAACACACTGACAGTTTTTGAAGCTATGTTTTCACTCATTAGATTATTATCAACACTCAAGGTTTTTCATATCTTGTGTCGTTCCTTTTTCCTCTTCTTCTTTTGGGGCATTATTCTTTTGACATAGTGAAAAAGTTTCTGCCTCTTTCACTTGCTTCTGTAAAAAGCGCCATGCCTTATCAGTAATGGTAGTAACAAAAGAAAGTCGACAAAAGTTCTGGAGATAATAAGAAATCGCAGAAAGTCAATTCCAAAGCCGCACATATAAGGCAAGTGTCTTTTTTGCAATATATGTTGTCAGCAGGTAGAATATTCAGCTTAAAAGGAACTTGTCCATATTAGCTGTTGAAATCGCATTACGCGTGAAGTTTCTAAACAAAATCAATAAAGTGCAGGAAATCGGGAAAATAAATGTTCATTTTGAATTTAAAGACACTAATAGTGGATATAAGAAGAAGAGACAATTACGTTAGTCTGTATTTATTAATGGACGTGAATCAGCTGAACAGGTAACTGAAATCAATTCTTCCAATAGCAATTATCAGCATCTAATGGTTAATGAAATAGAGGTAGATCCTATGACTAGCTATCAATATGCATTATGTAATAAACGCTAGAAAAGTTTCTAACATGAATTATCTATCTATCTATCTATCTATCTATCTATCTATCTATCTATCTATCTATCTATCTATCTATCTATCTATCTATCTATCTATCTATCTATCTATCTATCTATCTATCTATCTATCTATCTATCTACCTACCTACCTACCTACCTACCTACCTATCTATCTATCTATCTATCTATCTATCTATCTATCTATCTATCTATCTATCTATCTATCTATCTATCTATCTATCTATCTATCTATCTATCTATCTATCTATCTATCTATCCATCCATCCATCCATCCATCCATCCATCCATATAATATATATATATATATATATATATATATATATATATATATATATATATATATATGCATATTTATATGCATGTATGTATGTGAGTGTGTCTTTAAGAAAAAAGATTGAGGTAATTAAACCGTATTCTCTCTATGTTGTGAGAAGAATGTACAATTGAATAAGTATAATTATATCATGTGCTACGTCACTAAGTCGACTGAGACCTTTTATCAGGTACCAGTTACTTTGATACGCCCATTTTGTGATGCCAGTTTTACTGAAATGTAGGCATAATATCAGTCATCGAGTGCAGGTTTTCTTTACCTTTTTAAAAACTTTCTTTGAAGATATGTTGATAATGATACAATTAATATTTTCTTGAAAATTATGATCTTGCATTAAGTGTTCATTGAGCACATGTGACAAAGTTGTCGTTTTCGAACTGATCATTGCAAACATTGTATGTGTAAGAAAAAGGCTTACTATTTCTTACCATGCAAAACATCAGGTGTAGTTTTCACATCAAAGATATTATTCGTTGTCGTCATTGTAGATTTCGTCGTTGTTGTCATTGTAATTACCATTGTTTTCGTCACTGTATTTGGCATGGATGTCGAAATTTTTGATGGATGTGCTGACTGCGTCGCTGTGGGTTTTTATCCGGATAAAATAGCAATTACGTTTTATTTCTATGTACATTATCCGTGTATCACGCTATAAATTAAACATTAAAATATTTTGCTTCGTTATGTTATTATATAGCGGATATTTTTAAAATAAACTTACAGGATAAAATATTAACTGAATCATATAATAATATATGAGAAACAGAATGGATAGCAAATAGTAGTAAACGTACTATTTAAAGAATTTATAATATGAGATTTGTTACTTAAACTGCTACGATTTAAGTAATGTACAAACTCGTGGTCATATGTTTGCGGAATCTGCTTCTGGTGTGCATAATGTATAGGTTCAGGAGAACTTCAAAACCTGTTTTTATAGTTTAAAATAAAATGTCCTCATCTACATCATTCATTAACAAAAGGTAGAATTTCTGATTCTTCCAACTCGTCAGAATGATCACATTACACTCTTAAAATATTGTGTTTCTTAAATCTTTTTTTTCTGTTGATAATATAGTATTTTAGTTACCGGAGAAGCACGAACAAGGGTCACTTGCTACATCAGGATAGGTGGCTGCAACATATTTAGTAACAAGGTATATGTTAACACTTTGAAAATGTTTCTTACTATAACAGAATGAGACAAAATGTGCTGATATACGATCTAAAGTTTAGAAATGCTACGGAATTCTGGGGCAAAATTAACTTGGACATAGGTATCTAATATTTCGTATGTGTTAGTGTTTGGGGAGAAGGAAGGAGACATTCATTGTTGTGTTATTTTTGTAATGAACAATTAAGTTATAGATTAATTAAAAATGATTTCATAAAACGCAAAGATATCAGTATATAGACAATATACTCTATATATTCAGCAATTGCATCGATATATGTGAAAGAAAGCCAATGCTGAATCCATCAACTGACTTAATAATACATTATGGATACATAACGCTTTCATGAAATCAAATATAAAACATATAATATAAGGACCAACACAAAAAGTGATCTCAGTTGTATGTACCCATAGACGAGATACACCCTTTCCTTGCCAAAACCCAAACGTAGAATTTCAAATTACATAACTGAAAATATTGATATGAAGTTTTATATACAATGGATCCTGATCTGAAACAATTTTCGAACTAATAACTATTCATGTTCAACTCTTATTGGTATTAAGCATAAACGTACAAATGATTATCCAGTGTCACTCTCTTATTATGCTATTGGCTTTGATCTATTTTGTTATAGTCAGCATGTGATAGACCCTATTATATGAAATATTATATGAAGTTCATTTCATTTGCTTTGTAGTGTGACATTAATAATACAATATTGTACATTTCTCTATATCGACAGCATTTGAAATTATTAATAGCATAATGCTTTACATTTAATTGCATGTTCATTCTATGAGACCTTAAGTTATAATGTTGTACATTTTATTACATCTCGTCACAATGTGATATCAGGTTTTGGGTCAAGAGTTTATCCAGTATAATAAAAGACTAAACAAATATTTGTAAAAAAACACACTACACGAAAATATGAGCCATCAGCGAATATTCACATATTAGACAAAACAGTACCTGCTGCATGAAGAATGAAATCTACTTTGCAATCTCTGTGTTTATCATAACTTATTTCGTTGAAAAATGTCCACACTGAAATAAGAGTTTTCAAGATACAGTATATAATTTTAGTATATGTAATATCACAGGTACCCAATACAAATAAGTACAATTCATATTGCACCAACATCGTAATGATCTAGATGTACATATATGATGGGATAGCTAAAACATAAGGATTTATTTTAATTAAGTGATGATTCCGTTTCACTTATAAATATATTTATTGGTCGAGGTTTTAAAAGAAAATTAGCTAGCAAACAAATAAAAGCATGTTAAATGCATGTGATTCGTTGATTTCCTTTATGACAGCTGAACAAGCCAATATAAGGTAATGTGAATAACGACAAAGTTGTAACGATAACTAAAAATACGATGACGCTTCATTCGACAAATCTTTGTCATAGAAGATATTCGACATGAATTTTAAACGTGTCATTTAGAGAAAGTGACTCTCATATCGTGTATAATAATGTAAAGTAATCACTTGGATTCATTCTTTATTTTCTACTCTGTTAGTTGATGGAAGGTTTAACGCATTATTGTCTATACAATGCCGACGAAATGGGAACTAAATGCCTTTCATAAGAACACACCAAGCCTGTTTACAGTGGTTGGCCTGTTTTGGTATGGAGCCCGCGACCATTTGATATTGATTATGAGTCTGAAATTCTATCAAATGAGCTATATTGAATTCTATAATTAATAATTCGGTGAACGTAGGATTTATTATGTGAGCATGTACTTACCGAATTGAGCTAATTCTAAGAAAACAGCAAGTGACGAAGAAACTAATTGTTCTTATTTAAAGGTTTCATCGACTGAATATCTGTAGCCTGCTGTTGCTACTTTAATGCATGATAATACTGTATTGAAATTTAGTGTATTCTTACTGTACTGGTGAGACCTGCAAGGCGATGGACTAAGTGCATACATTTCATCATGGAGGCCTGAAAGAAAAGGAAATATTACTATGAATGCGACTTTGCTGTACAAACCAATGTAATATTCTCAAGGTTTTAATAAACTTTTATGCGAGTGTGTGTGTGTGTATATAAAATGTACGGAATTTTGTTTACATAATATGAATATTAAGAATAAAATTACGAAAACATGAGTTTGGATAATTCGAATTAATTTGGAAAAGAAACTTTACTATTTTTTTCTCATCTTCTTTTTCATCGTTTACTTCGCATTGTTCTTCTTCATCTTGTTTCTGCCTGACAAGCGGTATTTCATTATTTTATAGACTTGCAACTTTACGCGGTCTAAAATTCCGAAGACACTACTGAAAATCTAATTGAACAAGGGCGTGACATAAGTGGTAAACTATGTAGTTAATGCTGTCTTTTTGATCATGGGACTCAGTCTACTAAATGCCCCTTTTGTACACCTAACTTACTGGACGTTTAATTCTCTTTGATCACGCTGGTGTTCATGGATATTTTCTCTGACCCTTTAAACACTACTCGATATTTGTGATTGGACTTCATTGTTAGCTATATACCACAGGTTTCGAGCTTTTACCCACTTCTACGATGTATTGCGTTCTTTACTCTAAGCTTATTCTTTCGTTTACCGCTAATACTTTGGTCTTTTTGTTTTAGAAGACTTTCGTGCAATGTGCATAAATTACTTGGCATTATATTTATATCTTATTTATTAATTTATTACAATATCAGGAAAGTGTCAAGATTCTAATTTTGTGTTTGCCTTGGGCATTTTCTATTGCAATAGTAAAATAATAAAATGAAGACCGTCATACACTAAAGTATATTTTTTATAAAGGATATACAACATATCAATTTTTTGTTATTAACATTTTTATATAGCGCATTGGTATTAAAACCTATAGGATACAAAGTATCTAACTTAGGAATCCAATAACTTTCTCTTTTGAGTCTATTCATGTTTCCATGCACAATATCAATTGGCATGAAAAGAAAACCGAATTAGAGAGTGATTATTGGTATTAAAAAGTATTGAATTATCAGAGGACAACTGAGGACCTGTAATGTTTATATAAAAATAATGATTTTTCATTCTCTTGGAAATTTTGTTATTTTCGTGAAATAGTCCTTCTTTTAATACCAAGGTTATGATTTCTCACCACTTTCTCAAACATACGTTGAGTGCTTTTTCTGCATCACAGCTGTGTTTTCGTCCCATCATATTTATTACTCCACCCATGCGAGAACGTAAAAGCAAACTTTGCATTTCGTTAAACCAAATAATTAATAAGATAACATGTTCATTGTCTTTCTATCCAATTCTCTTTGCTTTGTTTTAAGTTCAATCCTTCAACTGGGTCATAAATCGTTAAATTGCTGGGCCAACAAAATCAAAACTTAGCTATGGTGAGTTAATTCACTTGGAAATACTAATACATGTTTTATAAATTCTGATTATTGAACAGAAGAGCAATTACCTGAGTGAAATTGGTGAAAGACTTTCAACACGATCACAATAAACGTATAAATATTAGAAGAAAAAAACCTTATTACTTTTGGGGTTAGTGTGGGAAATGACAAATCTATATTCATATTTATCCTAAGTATGGTTGTGCCTCATAACAACGCAGAAATTGTGTAATTAAAGAAAAAGTGAAATCTTCTATAAATAGTGTAGAATATGTAATAAATACTAGGAAATGTACATAAAATATACCTATCAAATTAACTACTTTCTTATCATCGTTATAATCTATTCAGAACTCACAAACACCAGTAAAGCAAAGCATATCTAAAATGTCCTATTACCACTCCCTCGAATGTTGTCTTTATTTTAAAAGAAATTATGAAATGAGTGTCTAAAAAATCATTCTCCAGATTTAATTTCTAACTTAACTGAGCAAATATCATCAAATATTGTACGCAATCTTCAATCAACGACTAACATCTTCCTCCGAATCTCGGTTGAAAACAATCTATCTCAAATGTTCTTTCAATGGTCCGGTATCTATTTTAGGAATTCCGTATGTTTAAGGAGATGAAATTCAATTATCTTAATAGTTTAAAACTTAATTAAATAAAGTTGTTTTGTCTCCACCAGTTGGAAGGTTATATATTAAGCCTTCCAATACATACTTGGATCTATTTCATCATTGCATCTAGAGACAATCTGTGCATATTTTAATAATGTATATATGACTTATCACATGAATAAATATGTGTACCTGTGTATGGTACTTTGTTCATATATGCACAATTTGGCCACAGTTATTATATATTTTGATCCATTACAATTATGTAAGTGTGCTAGCATATTTGAAAGGCATATAATAATATGACATGTAGGAGGCATTGTGGACTACAGGTATATGTGCAATTCATGACCAAATGTGGTATGTCTGTTAAAATATAATAATAATAATAATAATAATAATAATAATAATAATAATAATAATAATAATAATAATAATAATAATAATAATAATAAAATTATTATTATTATTATTATTATTATTATTATTATTATTATTATTATTATTATTATTATTATTATTATTAATAAAAATAATGATATTGCTAATAATAATGCTGGTGAGCCTACCTCTATTATCCTGATTTCTATATTTCCCTTTTCATGGCACGTATGGGTATGTAGAGTGACTGTATTCCCAATCACTTCAGCGATTATATAAAATGTGTTCTCACTCTTTAAACATTAAATCTAACACATTTTAGAATAATGGAATTGCACAAAAAATCAGATTTTGTTTTCGATTTGATATACATGCCGTACACACGACATCAAATTTGTAATGTCTCGCATTTTTGCATTATTACCCGACAATAGTTAAACAAATGAATATATAAATGAATAGATAATTGAAAGTAATAATATATTGTCACTATATCACGTCTTCTATATACATATATTCTTTAGAATTGAAAATCATTTCAATTCATTTATTTGTATGGATTTTAAACACCCAAAATTATGCGAATGTTTTCTTTCCGTGATTTAAATACGAGTCTATTTGCTTGGACATCATACCAGATGCAATTTCGTTGTCTTGTTTTATTCACATTATCTCTGTAAAACAGTATTATCTCCGTAAATCAAAGGCATTTTTGAAGAACAAGAAGAATTAAGAGCTATTGTTTAGAGATGTCTCAATGCTACGATTCAAGGATATGCACAATAAATTAAGAAAGAGGCAGTATATAGTCTTGTACTTCAACATTCAGATCGTGTAAGTAATGCATTTGGTAAATTAAAATTATTTACAAATAGAAAAGAAAAACATTTTTTGCAGAGAGCGATAAACTCGAATAAAACGATTGAAGGTATGGAATTAAAACATTTACATTTTTAAATTTGTTACCATTTTACATCTTATTCATTCAATTGGCTAGAAATTTCCAACCGTTTTTGGAGTATCTACCTGCTTCATAATGGATACTATCTTGATTATGTGGCTTCTGCGAATATTTGACACTTTTTTAAATTTTGTTAACATGCACTATGTAACATATGATCCAATTTGGACACGGTTATTTGAATTGTGGTACCATGCGCTGTGCACCATAATGTAACATCTTGCCAGATATATACTAATTTATAGTCTGCTTTAACAATATTTCGATCAGGTTTAAATAAATGCATCGGCGACTCTATACAGAAAGTTAATAATAATATTTGCAGCTTTGATGAATTGCTGCTTGAATTGGCTATTGCAACGGAGATAAGAACATAAACAAGCAGAGATAGTTAATTAATCTCTCCATCGAATCATAACAAAGCAGTAGGAATAAGTTATTAGTATGTCTATTCAATCATATCCAATTTTAGCTAAATCCTATACGGATGACATGGATATTACCAGCTAAGAACTTTCTGCAGAACGTTGATCTATTCAACAACTCAAATGTCCCTTATGTATTACTTTAATTTGGTGACTGACAAATAAAAAATAGTAAATATTAAATAGTTAATATTTAGGTATTGTATTTTGCAACTATTATTAAACCATTTATTAACTTAAGTTTCTTGAAGATGCAACAATCTGATTATGAAGGCAATTATTATAATTAGAGTCATTTGTAGCAAGAACACTTATGATTTTTATTGTCATTAAATTATTATAGACTGCCTTAATTACCAAAATAGTGAGAACGATTTTAGTGTTACTTAAAAACACGTAGAAAATGTTTTATGTAATGCATAGTAGCTTTGGAAAAGAACTAAAGTATACTGGATTAAATTTTTCGTAACTTAAAATTTCATGCCTGTCTAAATAAGAGTAATGAATAGTGACCCTGACAGACTATACACAAAAGTGTCATTTGTTACTGCAATTTTCGGCAAAATTCCAGTACAATTGGCTCTTAAATTTCTAACTTGCTTATTTTTTTGAGTGAATGAGCTAAGTCAAATATATCATTAGGCATAATAACGTTTACATTTTATTATTTTAATTAAACGTAGAAAAATATAGTTAAAACTCAAGAAATAAAAACTATACAATATATTCTGGACTATAAGAGAGCATCCCAAAATTATCCATCTAACTCACCCTCTCAAAAAACAAACTTTCGAGAATCTTTGCTCTTACGAGGGCCTTGGTGTTGAGGTGAAATTACTAAAAAATGTAATTAAAGGTGTCAACGAAACGTGACTAATTCTTGTTAGTAAATCTTCTAAGCTGAAGTGATGCGTTAAAATCTCTTGATTGTACGTTGTTTTGTGAAAAGGGCCACGGTCTTTCTGTACAAGATGGATACATATCTGATTGTCGATCGATCCACATTAACAATTTCGATACTGCTGATAAGCACGCCTTAGTTCTCTCAAAGCTTGAGCTTCTTCCTTTCTTCTTTTCTTTCACAATTAGCGTCGTTGACTATTTTTGCACCAACTTTTGTTCAACTACTACTAATACTGCTACTACTACTAACAACAACAACAACAAAAGCAGCAACAACAATAGAAATACAACACGTCTGCAGCATCAGTCAAAGAGCAAATTATATATCTTTTACATTGTCGACCATTAATGAGACAAAAAATACTACAGTTACCGTGCCTGTACATATAAGATGAGCTTATTACTGACATATGATGAAAAGTTTAAATGATTGTTGTCTTTCTATGTTCCGCTCAGTAATTAATGTCATGAATTAGAACATCTGTACTCAAAATAAGGTTATTGAAGCTATCATGTCGGGGATTTCTGAAGAATAGAAATACCTTACGGCAATTAAACATATACATGTTTTTATTTTACAATGTCTGCTCATGAAGATATTGTTTTCTATTGATATAGATTCGAATACTTACTTTGGTAGTGTGTGTGGTGGTCTCTGCAATAATCTTGGTCTAAATTAACTGAAATGAGAAAGTTAATACTGGTTAGTATCGCACGATCAAGATTAATCATTAAATCTGCATATGGTAGATGAACTACTTAACACTTTTCATCATCTTTTTATCGTTGCCAAAACAAGAGCTCTGAACAACTTTAACTATACTGGCGATGTTACAAATGAGATAAGCAGAATGCATTTTGCACTTCTTTGTCGATAGGATGAATCCCACTTAACACTTCACACGCAAATTCCTCATTTAAAGGATAGTTTGAATTGTGTTCCTGTAGGTATCTAAATGAATGACACAAATTACAACCATGGTAATGGACAGAAAGCCAAAGGACAAAGTCAGAATATGAGTTTTCTTAGTGATAATGGATATACATGACATGCAGTCTCACCATGAAATTTCAAACATACATGTTTGAGAAAAAATATATTTAAATCATGAAATTCTAGTATTCTTACTTATTACGTGTATAATCCGTTATAACGCGATTCCTAAGGTCCAAAGAATAATATCGCTATATAAGGTGGATCGCGTTTTCAAAAATTAAAAAAAAATACTAATAGAACATGTGCATTGAAATTTAAATGTCATCCGCCTTAACTAACCTCTTGATCATATATCGATTGTGTTGTCGCCTGGTTTCATCAGGCATCAAATATAAGTCTTAAGGGCAAATTATCAAGTAATAATAAAGCATTGTGATCATTCAGGGATATTTAAGGCTTACTCTGAAGAAAGATAATTTTGATAAGGATATACAGGTAAACATTTGGTTTCAATAACGAATTATCCTTATCCTTTAAATAAATATTTTTAAAAAAATGATTTTTTTTGGTGCTAAATATCTTTAATTCCCATGGCTACAAATATAGGCCATTTATATACAATTTTAAAAATCCAGTTTTCATCAAACAATCCTTTGCAAATGGAAGTTATCACAAGAAAGTAAGATTCTAATCTCTAATTTAAACGTTAAATATATACTAGATATGCATTATGTAAGATAAATCATTGTTGGAAGGGCACACTAAGGTCCAGCACTGAATGCAGAGGTACCTTGTCCACAGACCTTCAATACTGAACTCCAGTTCTAGACTAGCCTCATAGCTATGCCCCTGAAGAAACAATTGTAAAACTAGACCAACAAGCAAACAACATGAAAGAGAACTCTTGCTCAAGCCATGGTACACCCAAGCAATGTTTAACAGAATGTGTGTGTGTGTATATATATATATATATATATATATATATATATATATATATATATATATATATATATATATATATATATATATATATATATATATATATATATATTCCATTGAAAGAAAGGCTGGAGAGAGATAGAGGGAGAGATAAATGAAAGTAAGAAGAAAATAAATTAATTCACGAAAGGTGCAACTTCGGTAAAATTATAAGATAATTGTTTTTGCTACGGAACTAGCGATTGTTATGTGATTGTTACATATATCAGTAATACAGGTCAATGAGTCATTATTAGCGTACACACGCGCCTTCAAAATAGCCGATACAATTTTGTTTCGAAAATGACACTAATTGTACACATATCGCGAATCCCATTTTTCGGCAAATTACATAAAGCATTCGTATAAAAAAATTCGCAAACTCATTTCTGCTGCCAATGTGTGCATGTCCAACAAGCTGCCAACCTATCCATCGCCGCCCCCATCCGAGCTTCCAAGTAATCCCTTCTTTTTACACAGCAAGTAAGATCCAGACATCGATCAATACTATCGCCTGGGCACAACTCAGTTAATGTAAATATCTATCTTCGAATCCATCAGCAAGCCTCTAGCAGATAGGTTTGTGGGGGTGGGACGATTATACTTTTGTATAAACGTCTGCAAATGATGTTAATTTTATATTGTTAAAAGGAGGTTCTTAGAGGCTTTTCAAATATTAAAATCGCTTTACGAATCTATTTTACATTCGCTGATTTGATTGTAAGATGTGAAAAAAGCTTCTCAAAGCAAAATCTCGTTGAAACATACCTTACTCTCGACCATTAGTGAATCAAGATTAACTTGGCGATACTGTCAGCAGAAAGAGGTGTCTTTAAAACTGAATTACATGGCGTCATTAAGTAGTTCACAGTGTTTATCACTCGGACAACTTATCAGCTTTAAGTTGATGTGTAGATGTGTATAGTTTTGTCAAAACACAGTCCATAAATAAACTGATTTCGTTAAATTTGATGATTTCTGTACATTCTTGACATTGATATGTTCCAGGTGAAATTAATGGTCCTAATGTTGACGTGACACATATGCATAAAATGGTGCGTGATTTTCTTGTGTGAATGATAGTATCTAAATAGCACCAAAAGGCAAAAAAATGCAGAAAAATCATCAGCGAACAGGTCATCTCTCCACGCCCGCAGAGGGAGCTTACAGCGCTTCCACAAACCTCTATTTAATCGGGAGGGTACTATTTTTTTCCGAGAGACTCTTGCTCCTTCAACAGAAGGGCATCGTATTGTGGCCCCTTGGCCCATCATCGTTGCCCTGGGCGACATTTATCTTTAGCCACAGAAAGTTAGTGTAACGGTATACGTACGAATACTGACTGGGTTTCGATATATATCATTGCCGGTGCAAAGGCATTGATATGAAGTTCGTTGATATCCTCTAAAGGTATCTGTAATTAAATATTAAAGACGTATATACCACATGTTCCTCACTTGTAGAAATGGAGAAGAAATTATAGGAAAATTCGTCAAAGGTCTATACAAATATTCGCTAAGTGATTTATAAACATATAAAATACAGGCTTTTGCCATTTTAAACCCAGATATGTCACTTGTTATCCTTGACAAAGGCATTAAGATCGAATTATATTTATCTAGTTATTCGAAATATCCATTTTGCGAGATACAGGTTTGAATGTATGTCTTTTATTCTGTTTATTTTTGTTATAGTCTGGGTGGTCCAGAAATATTGCCTCCCCCATGATTCTGCTTTTTTCAGACCTATATCTCAGGTAATACTATAATTAGATATTTATATAGTGTGAACACACACCTTGTGAAGACTCATAGTATCATTGTGGTTATTTTTCCAGATCTCATTTAGGAGGTTTGTTATATACATCTTTAATTTTTAACTCTTGATAAATGAGTCTACATGACTATACCTATATTATTTGTAATTTTTGTCAATGAATATAACTTTCAATGATGATCAATGATTAAGATATTAGATAGCTAATATTTGACAAGGTTATACAATTTTATTTTAAGATATAAGTGTTGACTGAGCAGAGTGTATAAATGGCTGTTTCATAGGTGTTTACAATCAATAGTAATAAATATAATAATATACCTGTCACAAGTATGGGGTTGCTTCCCATTGGATAGGTCGTTCAGTTGGGTTCTTATAAGAATTAATTTATTTCTCTATGGATGTGCTAGGTATGGTGGGTTTTTATGATGTGAGATAATTACAAATTGTCAGGTAGCTGGTATGCGGTAAATGTATTTTCAACCATTATGTTTGTATATACGTTGGTAGTGCTGGTCACATTGTCATTCTTATTGCTCTACATTCTTGTTGTAACATCAGTGTGCAGATGTATTTAATTTTGTGTTTAGATAATATTTGTTAAGTTACCATTGGTTTAGATTATTGATTTGAATTATAAATTGCTCCTGGGACTAAAATATTTTTATGTAACTATGTGAATGTAGTCTAAATTATGGACAATGTCATTGTGATGTACGTGAACTGATGGCAGACTAGTACATTCGATGATTTCAAGTTCATTTGGAGAATTTGATTCTTTGAGACGTTACTAGAACTTTTAGGATTATTTTTGATTAAATCCATAATATGGTAAGTCCCTCATAGATGTTCTTTTGTAACTTTGATAATTATATTATATGCTAACTTTAAAACAACTTATTGGTTTTGCTTTCTTCTGTTACTTTATAACCAGAGAGTTTTAATAGCTTGCAATATATGAAAAAATTCAAAGTAGAAATTACTGATGCTTAGAAAAGAGAGATATTTTTTTTATTCAAAGAATACATACACACATATTATACACATGGTGGATATTTTCTTTTCTTCCGTTAATGACAGATAAATATAATCAAATAAAACAAAACGCCCTATGGTTTATACTTAATTTGTTTCTGCAATAATGCTTCGAAGATTAGACTTACTCATCCGCCCATCAAACCACGTAAATCTATTCTAAGATTTGTCCCATTTATTTGCTGATCAGAATATTACCGCGATCTGACAGAACTATTGACATGGGGTGAACGTATTTGCTACAATAAACTAATCCACTGTAAACAAAAAAGGTCCAATTTGGAGATGTAGCAAACAGTTATTTCTTATTCTTATCAAGCTACAGTAAAAGGAACATAACTACATAAAGAAGCAAACTGTTGGAATTTGATATCTTCGGCAAAAAAAACAATCCAACGCCCGAGATGTAATACAATTTTCAATTATTATTCAAGCTCAGAACATGCAATGAATCGCCGATTGACATGATGGAAATAATGCATCTTTACATGCGAAAAAATTAGACTATATTTTGCGTCTATAAAATGAGATTTGATAAAAAATGAAAATTGGTTTGCCCATATTTGTCCGTATTATTATCCTATGTATGTAAATGTAATATCTAAATGTCATATCTCGCACATGTCACATATTTTTATTTTAATTAGAGTCTATGTTTTTAAGACATATGCCAATTATAAGCACCATCCAGGATGTACGAAAATTTAACACCAGATAATTTGTTTTACCAAATTTAACACGGCGTGAAAAGAATCGCACATGTTTAGTTTGAAAGAGTCGAAAATGTATTAGGATCTAAGAGTAATTAAGATGAAACAGCTATATCCTAACACCCCATTAACACAAGCCAAACGTCGTTTTTAGTCTCTTAAATCCAACATCTACTATCAGAAGAAATGGGTAGCGCACAAACGAAGGGACAAAATCCCACAAACATAATATCTATCACACCCCCAATGCCATCAAGCATCCGACACAAATTCCTTAAACTAATCTTACATGTATATTATCCATTATATATCCCAATATAGCCCAAATCCATATATGCAGTCCAAAACAACTTGGTTAACGTCCCCACAAGTACTAACTGAAGATAATTTTAATGTGTAAAAGAAACGACTAAATGTCATAATCATACTATCCAACACATAACCTATACCTTCCAATACCCAATAGATAAAATACTAAACATAAAATGAATATAAAATCTTCTATATAATAAATTGATGAATGAAAAAGTGTACCATTACCATTTCTCATGTAGAATTATTCGCTGTCATCAGAAACTTATAAAACGGTAACTCAATATTAATTTCTCCTTGTTCTATTATATCACAAGGTAATAAAATGAAAACGCCGTCCTACTTTTTTATTTTTTATCAGCCTCTATCTTTCACGTCTCACTGCAATGTAGATCTTATTTGTCTTTATAATTCATCTCCAGAATAATGTACATTTCTTTCTGCCCTCCCAAAACACAGCTGCGATTTCAAACACTGTGTATGCCAAATAAATTGTCAAAGTGAAATCAGTGTAATACACATGCATAACTGGAACATGAAATATGCCTTTAATGTGAAAAGTAGAGTACACAAACACTATGTTAGTTACGCCATTCACATGAACGAATTCAATTCACCTACCGGTTCATGGAAATATATATCTGTAGATCTATATATAAGTTTATAGTATCAGATTTCTATTTTCTCCCTGGAAATATTCCCAGTGTGTATCAAAATGTGTTTAGGAGTGATAGACTTTGAAGCGGTGATGCAGGGCACAATGGTAATATAAGTGTGAAAGAAATTGATGCAAATTATTTCTTTATATTTTAATTAAGACAAATCACATTTATTCAAATGATAAGTAATATCACTTCTGTGCATGCTAACCTAGTTTCGGGAACATAAGGGTCGTTTATGAAGGACATTTTATTAAGAAAAGAACTGACTTCAGTTTGACAAAAGCTAGGGATTGTACTATTATATGCTGGGATCAAATTTCAGGACTTTAAGGTACAGATCCCTCAAGGTGAATGCTAGTGTGTTTAATTGTGAGATATTAATAAATTCTAATAACTACTGAACGTATCATGCCATAGAATGAATGATTCTTACTGCCCATGTAGTCGATGATTTTCTTTGTACATTGTGGATTTCTTCTGTGCATGTCTGCAAGGTAACTCCACACTACAATGAAATCAAACATCATAAATTTAATGTCCAAAAAATGTTTCATATATATATATATATATATATATATATATATATATATATATATATATATATATATATATATATATATATATATATATATACTGAAGGCTGTATCAATGATATACCGAGAGATATATAAATTTTCATTAAAAGGAAACGAAGCTTGCCGAGTTTCCTTTTCCTTTTAAAGTAAACCTTCTAGAACGAGTGATATATCATTGATACGGAGTGCATGCTGTAAATATATTTTATTTATATCGCATGCAAATACATATATTTGCCAACTGAGAGGAGTTAAGATAACACATTAATATACCAATATTATTAGTATATCAAATTCCTTTATAAACAGTACGTTATTGTTAATGCAAGTGGTGGATAAAGCAGTAATCAGAATAACCTTGAAATGTTACCTAATTAAAGGCATTGCCAGCAACATAGTTCCGTTTTCACTCACTAGTAATATAAAGGGTTGTTTGTTTATGAGAGTGATATCTTGTTTTACAAAACTGTGTTTGGCTAAAGGCTCTCCTTTCTTTTGCAGTATATTCTACCGACCACACATGGAATTGTCGATTTATATTGTGCAAGAAATTATTTGAAATATTTTGTTTTGACAGCTTTTGCATCGGGTGATTTTTATTCATGTATTAAAATCGAACATTCAATCATTGGAAATAATTTTGTCCCATTCAAGAAAAGATCGTGTTCGCAGTGTACCGACACACCGTCTGCGTAGCCATAATAACCCATTAGAGCAAGAAGAGATGTATTCAACTGAAAACATACTGTTGTTCACACTAACGCACTGCTCTGGATGTAAACCCAAACTGTATAGGTCTGTAAAAGACTTAAAACTGTAATTCATTGATGCAGTTGCACATTACATTCAATATCTACATATATCACAATTTAAAACGCCAGATGAGTAACGAAACAGATACCGATATTTATTCAGTCTACATAAGTTATGTAGTCTTTAAGCTATTTCAGTCAATATCCATGCTGACATTAACTCATGGAGTGTGATACAACCTTCAGAAATATCCTTTTTTAAATCAGATATATTATATTATATTTTCTAGCTGGAATTTAGTGGTACCCTACGTCTTAAGAGCTTTATGAGATACATAGCATTTGTTGAATTTTCTCTGAAAATATAATAGTAATAATTGTCTATGTATCTCAAAACAGATTTAACATATATTATTTGTTTCTCCGATTAAACGAGAAGTCAATACGTTGCCACTCGATTTACATGTTATAAATTAAACATGGCAAGATATGTAGTGCAAGAATTTGTTTCCGTAATAAATATTCGTATCTGATCTTCATATTTATAAAAACAGGAACTAGTGTATAAACTGCAATACATATATATATATATATATAATTCACAGTCCAGGTCCTCTTCTCCGTTTTTACCCAATATATATATATATATATATATATATATATATATATATATATATATATATATATATATATATATATATATATATATATATATATATATATATATATGCGATTATATCTGTTTCAGCAAAAAAGTAGCGTGCTCTATAGGTATAAATTATATAAAATTGATTATTACTTACACTTATATGAATCGTAAAGCAAACAATAGTCAGACTGGAGAGATTCTGTAGGTGTAGGTGTGATACATGCTGTAACTGAAACTGCTCCTTGTTGTAAACCAGATCCTGTGAAAATGTCTCTTGGTACATGATCGTATGTGGAATACATTATATGGAAAAAAGTTCATTCAATAATTTACTGCGTTCTCTGAAAGAAACTATATGTACTCTTTTAACAAGTACAGATCGATATGGAAGATGGCACATTTGGATTCGGTAACAACATAAAGTTACATTTAAATAATAAACAAATGTTGTATAGTAATGATTGTCAGCCCAACTTAAGCTGCCTTTTTGATGCAGACACGCGTAAAGTTTAGGCACGCAGTTGTTTCCTTTTTTGCGTTAATAATCATATATAATATTTAATTATGTAAAACCGTCAATCCCAAAACGATTCATATTTTCATATTGCATACAGCTTACGTTAATTGTTATCAAATGTATTGAAATGTTATATAATGATGTGTGCATCATACAACTCTATAGAATTGTGGGTTATTTTACCTTTGCTTCAGTCTTGCAATCTAGCATCCGTTAGGTAAAATACAGTTTGATTAAACTGATTCTAGTCACGTTGGGAATAGAGTTTTCATTTATAATATTAAAACATAGTAATCGACCGTACTTTCTATATTTCACCTATTGGTTATAAATTGTAATGTTTATTTTTCCATTCATATTCAAGTTTTCATAAGAAATGAAGTTCCTTATACAAGCATATTAACGATAGAAGAGGTGAATTTTAACAGATTTTTGTTTCATTTGTCCATGTTGGGCGGAGTAAGAATATCTTCTAAATGACACCAACTTGCAGAATCTTGTCACAGTTAAATAAAAATGTGCCTAATATACAACCACAACTTTTAAGCGATAAACGTTGGATTTTTCATTGCAGCAATCTCCATAAATAAATTACAAAAATGAATGTTTCGTTAAAACATTTGACATGATTAACAGTAACTGTTTAAATAGCAGAACGTTAGAAAATTAAAAGATGGAAACCTATTAACACAAAATGTACAGAACAGGAGTATAATGAGGACGAAACAAATTGTAAATGAAATGCTAGACAGTAACCAATCAAAATTTCATTTATACCAGTAAAAGAGAAACGCTTTGCTGAAATTACCAGTTAAGAGAACATAAAATTAAAATACTCAACTTGCCGACTGAAAGCACAATTTGGCAGAGAGAAGAACCAGGATTGAATTTTTATCCCATTAAAAATTATAATATTTATAAGCACTGGAATATTGGCATATGCATATTTTTATTAATTCTTTAATAATTATGTAAAGAAGATTGCATAACATCAATCTTAATAAAAAATAAATTATATATTCTCTAGCATAAAATGTAGAAAGGTCCAATTTATTGATTACCTGTATTGATAGTATGACAGGAACAGTAATTCGGCAATCTGTGTAATTTATCTAAAAATATATTATATAATCTATCAAGCACAAGCGACAACAAAATGGTATATATCCTGAAATTCTAAGCAGTTTGAAGTCTAAAAGTTAAGTAAAAGAGACAGGGGTGGGAGGGAATAAGATAGAAGCAATAATACAATAAAAGATATTATAATTCAATAAAGGAAGATGTATATTTTTAATGAGAGATGGCTCCGATTATAATATTAAGGCACTGCAAGGTAGAAAAAACAATCATTATAACATCTTTATTTGTATATACTTTCATATAAGCAAATTTTATCAAATGTAACACAGTATCTCAGTTGAAAATGCATCTGCAGCTGCAAAGAATAAGACTGAGCTTAGAGAGTTTTGGCAGCAAAAATAACTTATTTACTCGGCTATGAGTCCAACTGTCAACCACATGACGTTGACCTGCCGTGGCGTAATACGCCGTCAAATCATAGTCTATATCATTTATTCTACTGAATGCTAATAACAAACGGAATTCACCAATCTCTGCCAGTGCATTATTTGACGGTAAATCTCCGTGCAATTTGCGGATGAATTCGACTTACACGTTGTAATGTATACCAATGTTGTGTGATTATTTATTTGTCTGTGATTAATGGTTGTGGATTTAGTTTATCCATACAGGACTTTTGTCATTCTTGTAAGTAGCAAAGAAGCTATTTACTAGAAGTAAGTCCTAAGTCAAGAGTATTTATTTCAATAAACAAACAGGTAAACAAATAATTAATTCCTTTCCTGATACCAGTCTGCGGAGTCCAATTTTTAATTCAGAGTTTAAAGTAATGTTCAGGTAAAATTCTAAAAGAATTATTTAATACGTTCATTAAAATTACCTAGCGAGCATTGACTGGATTAAGGCATTTTTGATGTGTTTTTGTGATTTCGTTCAAATTCATTCTAGATAATGCGTATATCAAGACATTGAAAACCATTTGGTAGATATTGATATACAAGACTATTTACATCCATTTTTATAACATTATATTTTTTGTACTTTTGATAGAACATTAAGAAGCATTTTGAACCTAATTCTCAAAACTGTAAGTGTCTTTTGAATTTTCACTTTGTATTAAATGGAAATAAAATGTTTTTAGAACTATACCTATTGGGTTACTTTCGCTTTTTGTCTGAGATTTTCTGTGGTAATATTCTACAGAATACACAAGGAAATTAGGCATAACATTGTAATGAAGTAAACACTAAACATAAACAAATTATGATTGTATATCTATTAAGATCGTTTTTCTGATATTTATATTGCTGAGATCAAAGAACTTTGGAAGACTGTGATTAACATGATGATACGGAAACACGTTTATGGTTTTGCACAGAAGCGTTCCACCAATATTGTTGCTTGTTATCTTAGTGTGAATGAATATACTACATATACAACTGTAGTATTTCGCTCAGGCAAAGAAGCATCAAGAAAAGGCATTTCAGTGATACTCCTTATCAAAATATTAAATGTTATTACCTGCGACATGTACAACAATGTCCTCTCGGCAAGCATCAGAACTGATACCAGCAAGTAAATTCCATACTGAAACAGTAAAACAACAGTGTGAAGGAATTATTCCTGTACATATAGTTCAAGTATATGTATATTTATTATTACTGAATCTAAGTGAATCATGTGACATTCCTGTATTTTTGACGAAAACAGACAAATAAAATATAGCCCCAGAAAGTGTTTATATATATACGCGTATTAAATACAAAAGGAGACTATAATACAATAAAAATGAAAAACGGTACATTTTGTTTTAAGCAAAATTTTCAACGAATTATTGATCTATCTAATTTACGATCCATCTTATTCAAAAATACAAATTTATAAACAATTCATGTAGCGAAAATGAACTGATTAATAGATTGTGAGGAAATAATTTCTGTACTATGCAAAGACTCTCTCCGTCTGTCTGTCTGTTTGTCCTCTCTCTCCCTCTCTCTCTCTCTTTCTCTCTCTCTATATTCTTTTGTAGCAAATGCTATTTTTCTCACCTGTGTGATGGCTTACGCACAGAGGATGTGTTTGATGTGCTCTATCACCGTTGTGGAAATAAGCCGAGAATAGTTCTACAGGTAAGAAATTAAGCAAAGTACAAATATCTATTAACACTTAGCATCTTTTTGTCTGATAAATTATATATGCGTACTAAAATTTATATCTTGTTATGTATCAGTCCAATTTTCTTATCATCTATCTATTTTTCTTAATTTTAATCTCTCTAAGAATATATATATATATATATATATATATATATATATATATATATATATATATATATATATATATATATATATATATATATATATATATATATATATATATATATATATATATATATATATATATTAAATGACAACGAACAATGCAAACTAGTATGTACAGAAATTAAACCTTTGAATTTGTTATATTTCAACAAGCTTATGTCAACTTGTTGCTAATTCTGGAGAATATTTCCGAAACAATGAAAGAAAAGGGATCTTACTGGATACGTCGCCTTAGAACATTGAAACCAAGCGGTATAGTTCAAGAAGACTAGAAAAAGACAGACATGCAGTAATATAAATTATTGTTTGCGGCCGATATTTTTCATTTTAAATAATTCTATTAATTTGCCTAATAGCCTACAATTAATAATATGACAATATCCGGGATGAAATTTGCGCTGAAATAAATGTACATAAAAAACAGATGTCTTTACGGCTCATCGATTTATATTTAAATACAAATTTCTTTCCAGGATCCGCTACAATCTGATAAAACATATTTAAATGTTTTATTACTGAAGAAATAGCCATGTACATGTTTGCAAATACTATGAATTTTCTGTTTTATTTGTTTGTATTTTCTATGTTTTGTATATGCCTTTGAAATAAGAGTCAAAAGCGCTCAGGCTAGTTAGATACTACTTTTGCACTGTTCGCTGTCATTTTATTGTATTGATCTTCATTAATCCCTGACACACATTATCCCTTACTGGATCCAGTGAGCTTGAAACGACCGTTATTTGGCAATTGATTTTAGTTCTTGAAACGAAATGCTTCCGTTTTCATCTATATGAGACTGAGTAATAAAAGGTATTCTGAAATAAGAGGTAGATTGTTCATTTGTATGCCACAATTTTAGTGGCGTTCATTTAGAAAGACCGCATTATAATTATTATCTCTTTTTATCAATAGTATTTAAAAACCCAATGCTGCAATAATTTGACAAACGTTTTCTGTAGCTCACTAACATCGATTGGGGTTTGATTCAACATACTTGACTAATGGGTCAATGTTAGAAACAAAAAGTGGAAGTAGTTCGCACTTAAAATCCCAATTCTTTGAGCAGAACGAAACTTACTGATATAGGGCTGCTGCCAACATTGCTGAAAAATGTTAGGTTGACCTGGAAGATATAGAGAAAATATTTGGATCCTAATCAGAGATCAAGTGCTAAAAATGTACATTAACACAATATGTGACAATAAATAAAACAAAACAGTGACTTCTCGTTAGGAAATTTCAAGACCGTACCAAGCGAAGCTCGTTACATAACGCGACGTGAATGGAAGATTTTTTTAAAGGCTGTGTCAGTGAGTTGGTACATTTCATTTTTATGGAACAAAACAGAAGCAAAATAGCCAATGGTGATCAATAAAATGAAATATGAGCTGGGGCAATATGAGTCATATTTTCATTTTGCTTTAGACAAAGAAACAAGCATTTGTAAAACAATTCAAACTTTCACTGACGTTCGGCCACAAAGCCCTAATTTGAGAAGCGAATGTCTTTTATTTGCACACAAATTATTGGTATAGGTTGGCTTACAAATTGTCACATTTTTCGGTAATATTATGTCATCCTGCTTAATTGGATTAACCAAATAACTTTTCCTGCAGATATTTGTGTTTTGTAATAATTTGCCTTCATTGCATCAACCGTGAAACATAATCAAAAAGAATAACAATGACTTTCTTTTATTTCATGTTAAATTGACGATACACAATAATAATAATCTGTTAAAAGCTGAATAATTAGGATTGTTTTTTTTTAATGTTATAGTGTTAAATTATAGAGCGTTCCAAAAATTTACGTTACACTGGTTAATAAATCTATTTTAATCATTTAATTGTAGTAAGATTGGTGATCGAAGTAAATAAAATTTTCTAGCACACAATAGGTATGTTGGAACTTTAAAACAATACATTTACCTTGTTTGTAATATACTGTGAGTTCATTATTCGATGAATATTAAAATGTCTATGACAAGTTCCATCAAGAAATATAACATATAATCTAAAGTAAAAATCTGAACAAACTTTTACTATTTTCGAAAATATATAATCTCATCTCCTGGTGTGCTAGGATATCTAAACGAGTAAACCTTATACCATTTTAAAAGATTTATTACCAACACGTGTCGTGGTACGGAGGTGTGCCAAGGAAACAGCGAAAATACGACAGATAATCTTGTAAATCCTTAGCACACAGTTAGTACTTTTCAAAGTAAGCACTCTCATCTCAAAGAAACATCTACCACTCATTCTTATCTCTGGACAGACTATTTATAAAGGTCAAATAAAAATTAACATTTTAATCAGAATAAATATATGAACAAAGCTGCATTGTGACGGATTCAACATATATCTTATAAAGGATACACATATTTCAGTTTAACATATAAGCAACGGTTCTAAGCAGCAAGAAATAACATATATTACTTGAAATGTTTGGCTGACATTAATGTATGGCCTTCGTTATTTGTGTTTTAAAATAATGCATCAAAGAATAAAGATGTTGATTTGATTCCAAGAAAATACGAAGTGGAACACATATCACTTAATGAAGATAACATAACTATTCCGATTTTAAAACATTACAGTATAAATAATAATGAATCTATGTATTTGATGTAAGAAAATATGAAAAATTGTATTTGCATTTCCAATAGAACTGTATGGTTGTTTTAAGCTTAGAAAGGGGAAGTCTGTCTACAGTGAGTCAGAAAAAAATGAAGATATAATTAAAGGAAACATGTTTTAAAAAAATAACACATTGTAACCCATTAAATTAAGTAGCTATTTTTCAAATAACCATAAGAATGTAAAAACGTGACATATACCGTAAATCATTCATATGTTTGAATGGATTAATGAAACATTGCAAATGCAGAAATGTTCCTGTGGTTGATGAATATATGCTTTTGGCATATTCCATGGCCGTTTTAATGCCGTTTTAAGTAGCTGGCAAATATGAACGTTAAATACATCTGTACTATATTCCTGAAAAAAACCACAAATATAAGGAGCTGTGGGAATAACTCAGTCAAGAAAAGAAGAAAATTTAGATAAAATGGCTTGAAATAATATTTCACTAAACACCAACACATTATGTAATGAAGCGAAACAAGTATTTCATTACATTTTGGTCTAGATCATGATTAGAGGAAAGCTGACGTTTGTTCACATTGAAATGTATGATACATAAAACTATCAATACAAATTGACTGTGTCAAAGACTTCTATATCTTTAAAATACCTACGTGATAAAATATCAAAAACGAATAAAGGATGACATCGATGACATTTTAGGTAAAAAAAATTCTAAGAGCGAAAGTCCAAAAGTCTGCATTTTAGATGAAAGGAACGAGGTTTACTTCAGAAAATACATTTGTCAGAAAAATAATATATTGAATACTATTTAGGTTACCCACACCGATAACGTGGAAAGATTCAGCAGAACACTTAAACCAGGAGAGTGAAGTTATTACACTCAAAATGAAACCCCAAAGAATAGGTAAGTGTTGTTAAAGCTAAGTTATGGACACTCATATTCGTGACCCCCATTTGAACAGATTTTAAGTATGAATCAGTCTATTCTTTTATTTAATACGTCATATATTGGGAATTAGTCAGAATTTCAGATTAGTAATCAATCCTTGCAAAAAAAATAATGTGGCCACGGAAATATTCAAACTTTGGGAACATAATAAAATTTGAATGGGCGGGATATCGAGAGTATATTTAGTGAATACAATTTATTTATATAAAGTTGGATGACGTTGAAATGATGTTGAAAACCATAAGAATGTAAGGTAAAATGGAAAGGATATGACGATTGGTCACAAAGTTGTGATCCAGTAGAACACATTATTTCCTTAAAATAAAAAAATGTCAATTCCATGTCTCAGCAATCGAGACATCACAAATTCAGCAGTGATGATTTTAAGTCAGTCTACGAGGTTTTGAAAAAATGAAAGGCATTTAAAATGAAGTCTGGCAGAGAAGTAGGGACTGTTGACATTGTTATTACTATCGCTTTCTTACTTTGCACTCTTTTCTTTCAATGCTCTATGTACGATTTGTATGTTTCTTACCTGGTCTCCATTTCGTCACGTTTCAACATACTTTTCCAAATATTCTGCATTTGAATTGACAATTTCATACTAAACAATGTCTTAATTGTATTTTATCTTTTAGATGTGACTAAATTCTTCATTGCATTACAGCAGCTTAAGATTTTACGTACGATTTGTTTGCACGCTGAAAAGGATACACAAAAGTGTCTTTGAACAACTAACTTGATGGATAATTTGATCATGCAACAGTTCAGGTACATTTAGGTAACGGACCCAGTAAGAAATATTTTACCCCAAAACAACACTTATTACCATTGTTACGACCCTGTAGTTAAAGAATGTGTGTCTTAAGAAATGAATTTTGTATAAATCTTTTTATTTCATTTTATTTCATTAAATGTAATTATTAATATAATTATATTAATATCAGTCTAATATATTGTTGAAAAAACATCGTATTTATTTGAGTCGTAAATGTGACTCATGTGAGTACATGCTGTGTATGATAACAAATTCATTCCAAGTAAACATTTAGCAATAACTAGGAAAACGATTGGCTGATACTTGGCCAGGCTTTCCTGATGTCCAGAAGAATTACACAATTGCATGCGTCCACGTGCGCGTGCAATTCAAACAACGTATTAGCTTCATTTATATATTTGAGATTTTTGTAAGACATACAGAGTCAACAGTCGATGACAGACAGTCGTAGTGGAGTCATACACAGTCGTAGAGTCGTAAAGTCAGTTAAACCACTTCTATTCACTGAGAAAGGTATTTTGTGATAGTAGAAGTTGTCTGTTCGTATGTCTATGTAGAAGAAACATGTCTTGTTAGAAGAGTTATTTTTTTACTCTGTTTTTCTGAATAATTGTTTTCCTGGAGAACACCATTACTGATTTGGACAAAGACGTTTTCCCGAAAATATTCTAAATTGGAATGGGACAACACAAACCGTGATTTATTATGTTAATTCTGGAATTTTCTGTTAGCCTTCGTCTGACGTGGTCACCAGCCATTTGGACCGGAACTTCAGACACGTCAGACTGTGTTGAGAACTTTTAACAGGACTTGTGTTTTTATTTTGAACTAACAATTTGATCATTTTGTAAACTGTACGTCTTGCTTAACATATTTACATTATTTCATGTTTTCTAGGAAAATAAATTAATTTTTGTTAAAATTTACAAAGCTTGTTGTCGTCACTCTTTCTTTTATGTTACGATACGTAACACCATAATGAACAAAGCCGAAATGGATAATGCGACTAAACGTGTATTTTATACTATGAATGCAAAATATAAACAGAAAAAGAAATTCCAAAATGTATATTCAACTGGATTTTTACGTTCCACGAGGTTATTTCGCCTAATCAGATGAATTTCGTATAATACTTTGCCTGCACTGGTTAAAAACAAACAAGCTAACATCCCTAATAATACAGATAAAACCAAATAGGACAAGGTGTACTCGTTGAGTTCCTCTTGTTCTTGTTTTCAAACAAAAGTTATTCATTTGTAGTAATTTCGTACCACTACATGAAGTAGGAATAAAATGTTTCTAAAATAATACAAAGTTTGCTTTCTATATTTTGTACCAACTAGGGATACAAATAGACAATTTGAGAAATGATAATTTATGCTGTCAGCATGTCACTTATACAGTACGTCTGAAACTATCATGTAAATGGAAGGTCCAAGTAATATAAATAAAATACTTATGTATCTTGCTTGAAGATGACACTTCTATCATCATCGATTTAATGAATTGTTTAAATAGAAGAAAATGATGGAAATATATTTTGCTGTATTGAAATAAAGATATAACTTGAATAAACCAAGATCTTTTGCTTCAACTTCAACTATACGAAGGTACGCTTACACTCGTTACCATACCTTTGACACCAAATTCACTCTTCGTGAATTCATGTTTATTTACTTATATAAATACATCGGTCATTTTTGTAACACAAGAATGAGACTTATCCAAATAACAACCTGTTTTCATAAAAGCGACATAAGTTCACAATTTGGCTGTCGTTGTTATGTTGCAAAAACAATAGGATTTTGGTATAGATGACAATATAAACGAAAGTATGATAAAGATAATTCTTACATCATAATTCACAAGTCATGAATAAATATCAATATTAATTTGCTTACCGTCAAGCATATAATAATACTCCAACTCATTTCTTCCAGAACAGCTACAATATGATGGCGTTGCGTGGCAGTCATAAAATGTTTCTGAAAAAAACTTACTTGTTCATTTGTTTTTCTTACAGGATTGTATTGAAGTATACTTAAATAAAATGATTGCTTTCCCAATGCATGTTGGCATAATACCTATTTGCTGTCTGCTTGGATACACGTATGCATACACATAAGTAAACACGTACATACAAGCATCTACACATTAAAGCAAACAGTGCACACATATACATACTGCTCTAATCACAAATAGTTGAGACAAATAATTAAATCAGTAAATTTATTTGTCTTTCTATTTATGCAGGTATAAATATATGCATTAAGCAAATGAACGTACGTGTGTACGTTTAAAAGCATAGCTTCGATGCTGTTTACTTATACAAAAACACACGAAAACTCCCATTAATTTTCTTTTTAATTGAATGTTTAACTTTTCAGTTTATTTGAATCTTCAATATTCAATTGGTTACGACTATAGTTGCTTAAGTGTAACAGATACAACTCAGAGATAAATAGGATATGGTCAGACAACACATTAATACTGAATTAGGTCTAGAAACTTGTGTTGGTGTAACACACTAAGAATACTAAAATATTACGGTAGTAATGCAGTATCACAGGAGTGGATGAGATCATCCAGGTTCATGTTGTAGTATAACAGAACATAAATGCAACAATACTACTGTCGTATGACAGTATAATTGGCGTGGATGAGATCTAGACAAGTATGTTGGCTTATTACAGATCAGGAATACTACAATATACTACGATATTACTGTAGAATGACAGAATTACTCCAGTGAACGAGGTCTAAAGGAATGTGTTGACGTCTAAATAGATGTGTAATAAATGAGGCAGCAGCGAATACAGATATATCACCGTATACTGGCCTAATCATGAACCCACCGTGTTTAATGCGTCGATCAAATCTAACAGCTTGAAAGGAAGATGAATTGTAAATTGATGTCACTGACATCAAGCAAAATATATTTTCAGTCTTATAACCCTAAGCATTTCATACTCCTTCACATCAAATAGTGTCTGCTTCTTTCTGCACTTTTCTGCGTAAGAACAGTTCTGCAAAGAATATATTTAATTGTATTGGGGGCTGATCATGCCAGGCAGTAACAGCAGTTGTACTATTGACAGTCAAAAGTCAAAACTTCAGAGTACTAGTGAATGCGGTCTTTTACTAGAATGCAGGTGCCTAAAATGTATCTGAAAGCCTCCAATGGTTCAAACGATATAATATATTTTACCTGAGCAAGCATATTAATCTAACAAATTTCATTTGAGTAAATATAATATTCATGATCCGTTCTTTCCTTTAATCTCTCTATTGTATATAATGGGTCCTTAAATATTTAGTCCAACATCTGAATCTCTGTGATAAGCTTCCAAGAGAGAACAGTATTTGCTGAAGTCTCATAAGCAAGATGCATGAAGCAAAAGCTTTGGTTTTTGAGCTATGAAATAATTGACATAAATCAAATAGAAACTAAACAAATAGCTTTGATACGACTGAGATCATTTCCTGGAAACCAAAATTTATGATAGGACAGTAGGTTGTTAGGTTATATCCATTAATGGATGACACAGAAAGGGAAATGCTCTTCCAAACTGAAATAATTTATTTAAAGTTAGAGTAGCCATTCTTTCACTTATCAATGTTATATCGTGAATATAATATATATGTTCCCAAATTCACCTTGGAACATAAAAAGTCTAAATATTGATATCGGACACTTGAACGTCGCTTTAAATGCCTTGATTAGTTTTGGAATATATTTCCAATGTGCGAATAAAATGAAGTATAGGAATAGTTTGTAAAATATTTTAGGTAAATAAGCTACAAATAGTTGCATTTCGGAGAAACGATACGTATTCAAGCTAATTGAAGAAGACTTTATTCTGGCCAGGTAATAAAAGTGATAAAATAATCTTCCATCATGTTGCTTGGAACACAAATAAATCAAGTGCTTGCAAATACTCCATTCATTCATTCAATCATCAGTTCACACATAGACACAGGTGTAAAATGAATATATATATATATATATATATATATATATATATATATATATATATATATATATATATATATACATACGTATCAGTGGACTTATCACTTTTTATTTGAGAAATATTAGGAATACACAATAGCAAAATTGAAAATAATACTCACGACCTAGCTCGTGTATAATTCGGTGCATGCATGAACGACCATTTGGACCGTGACTGTTAAGTCGTTCTAAAATCCTCCATACTGAAATTTATTTATCTTTATTATAGAAAATGTAGTTTGTAGAGACATTGTCAATTTGTAACATGTTATTTTTACTTGATTTGGCTTTCAAAACAATTTGAAAGGAAAGTTGCATGTTTAATTCTAGCAATGAAAACTTTTGATGCGAGTTCTTTTGCTGAACATATAAATAAAACATACCATCATGAAGGTATTATTATTATTATTATTATTATTATTATTATTATTATTATTATTATTATTATTATTATTATTATTATTATTATTAATAATAATAATAATAATAATAATAATAATAATAATAATAATTATTATTATTATTATTATTATTATTATTATTATTATTATTATTATTATTATTATTATTATTATTATTATTATTAGGCTTAAGGAATACAAATATATTCAAATCTACTTTTTAGGGATTATAATGCATGGATTCATAATTAGGTATAAGGTAAACGATTCTTAAAACATATTTCTTTTCTATTTATGACCATTAATAAGGTATACAAACATTTTATATAACTTTGAAGAAGCGTAAGAGGAGAATCAATCTTAAGATTTGAAGCTTTGATGTGGATATATAATACAATTAAATATAGATAACACCATCTCTCATACAGAAAAAACGAATATTTGTTTTAAAAAAGAAAGCTTTCTTTTATGTACACATCAAGCTGTAGAATGTACAATTACCACGTCATGGTAGATTTGCATTTGTGTTAAGACATCTGGAAACAAGTCCTCATATTCTAATAATATTTGTTTTAGTTTTGCAAATGTTTCTGGTGCTTTTTGTTCAACATTTGTGATTAAACCAAAGTCACAAAAGACCCATTACATTAGATCATTTAAATATCCACACTGTGGGACAGGTACATCTAAATAGATTGAATGATTACCATGGTTATTTACAGTATTACATGCAATGTTTCTGTTAGATGTTTCCATGTGGGTTATTGATGTAATCTGAGTCATTAATTTCATGGCAACTGTATCAGGATCCCAATGTTAGAAAAAGAAAAAGACTTTAATGTATGACAGGACAGCCAAACCTTTATCACCAGACTGAAAACCGAATCATCGGTTGAAAGAAGTTTCCTTTAAGTATCTCCATTGTTTTTAAGACACTATGTCCAAACCGAAGTTCAAAATGATGAAGACCTAATGATTCTCTAACAACAAATAATAACAAATAAATACCTTCGTCTAAAACTTGCCTTGACTCAAAGCAATGTGACCTAATCAGGTTTTTCAAAAGTGTTCATCTTTTTTCACAGGACTTTGACTGGATGTTAGGCAGAAAATTTAAGCAATTTTATGTTATTCTATGCTTAATTCACAAATAACTTGCTGCAAAAGTTGCAGACATAGAAATTGATCCTTGATTAGATTCGACAGATCGGGGAGGCCCAAATGGTTAAAAATTACTTTAAAAACGTTTTACAGTTTAAATTTTATATATATATATATATATGTATATATATATATATATATATATATATATATATATATATATATATATATATATATATATATATATATATATATCTGTGTGTTTTTACTTCAGTATGGTTTCAACGGGATGGAATATAAAATTAAATATTGAAAATGTTTATAATCAGTTTCTATTAGTAATTGGTCACAACCAAAAGGGTCGCAATGATAGATTTAAGTCAATCAAATGTTACTCCATCATAATGTATATTAGGAAAATCATTAATATTTATATTTCATATTTCCTCAAAAGTTTTTAACCAGTGAAGGATGTTAATTTCATCTAAATGTCAACACCTTTAAATCAAGACAACAAATAAATTTAAATATTCATTGAGTTCGGTCGCCAGCATTTTAAGCCTGCAGACAAAGGAAATATGTTTTTATCAGCCAGTTAAGTATGCTGACGTATCTTAAACATCCGGTCACTTTATGAATTAGTGAAGTCATTACTGTAAAGTACGTATATTTCCATATGTCCTGGCTTCTATGTCTAAACATCTGAACATCAAATTCCTGTGTAATTGCTCTAAGTGCGTGGCTAAAATCTAATTCTCATTGGAAACCGCAAAAATACACGACTCAGATCACTGGTTTCGAATGCCGTATTACGACTTTCCTTTTCATAGAATTCTGGAATCTGCTTAATCAAAACTTGCTTAGAAACTCATTTTTGTAAATCAGGAATAATAATTGACTAGGATATGACCTGGTGTGTAAAGCTGTTCCTAGCAATGTCAGTTACCAAACTATAAGCGATATCAAACGATAACGCTAACTCACGCCTATTCAATATCAACGTTGTTATTATTATCTTAATATGAATCATTTTAAAACAATCTACTGTAACGAAACAAACAAGAACGAAGGAAGTGATATAGAAATTGTCACAAGTAAGTTTGTGGACGTTGAAAAATCAAAGGTTGTGAGAGAGGTGACGAGCTGACGCCAAGAGTATTTTTCCAAACAAGCCAGAATCAACAATAAGAGGGAAGATCAAACACTTAATATCATTATTATTGTTATTATTATTATTATATTATTATTATTATTATTATTATTATTATTATTATTATTATTATTATTATTATTATTATTATTATTATTATTATTATCATAAACTTGAAGCATTAAACAAGTTCTGCTAAATAGAAAGCAGTGTTGATTAACAAAACAGGCGTGGCTAAATTAAACTAATGCAATTTTGAGATCTCAAATACAGTAATAGAACTTTTGCGTTGTCATAGCAACCAGAGATTCTTGTGGAGTTCTTCCTATAATATTTTTATGCCAACCTTCATTTGCACCAGTGCAGGTCTGAGATGTCTGAAGATTCTTAAGATCTGCAAAGAAATAAACATAATAGCTGCTAACAAAAATGGAAGATGTTTATATTCAAATGCAAAAGTAACAGCCAAATTATTAAATAGAAACTAAAAACTAACTGCGGGATATTTTAAGCGAGTATCTGTCCAACAAAATACATTATTTTTTTACACTACAGGTTCACTGGATAAAACAATGTCTTTTCCCTGGTGAGTTATTAAATTTTATATAGTCAATAAAAGCCAGTATTGCACTATTACAAATAATACTTCATTTTCAACCCCTCGAAAGTTTTATATCTGTTTCTTGCATTTTCCATGAAAGGTAGCAAGGTCACAATTTGGTACTTTGCATTTAAATATCAAAATGAGGTTATATCATATATATATATATATATATATATATATATATATATATATATATATATATATATATATATATATATATATATATATATATATATATATATATATATATATATATATATATATATATATATATATGTGTGTGTGTGTGTGTGTGTGTGTGTGTGTGTGTGTGTCTGTCTAAACTGAATAGGTATTGTTTTATTCCATAGTCAATAAAAGGAACCATATCGTACAGATTTATGGAGATCTTCCACATTTTAATTTTAGGAATGTAATTCAATCTGTGAAAATGTTTAATGTTTGTATAATTCTTCTGAAACGGAATTATTTTTTTTATTGAAGAAAACCTATTAGGTATAGGTGGGTGAATCAGAAAGGATGTCGACTTTTAATACAGGGCCTCTTTTGATGATGAGGATGAGCTCGCTTACAATCACCCCCATAGCCATCCATTTTTCCCCAAATCTATCCCTCTAAAACCCAGCGCGAAATAACAGGAACAAATCATAGACTTGGTTTCTTTACATTTTAATTTTTCCAATTATGTCCAGGAAAAGCTTTGCATTGTCGAGCTCTATGATACTTAAAATGGCTAATGTACAAATAGCCTGGAATAGTACTGATGTACTAATAGTCTTTATGTACCACATTGGGATAGCGCAACATACCTCTAAGTAAATTCACAAAAATCCCGCAATAAAGATTTAGATCGAAACACTAGATTATCACTCATATTCAAATGAATAATTTTAAAAGTATAAATCATATCAAATATTATGTGAACGGGCCTAACGATTAATTCCACTTGATAAACGTTTATATATGAATGAGTCATCTTATTATAAACAACCTTAAGTCATAAACAAAAGACACAATACATAAACCAGGATGACGATCATAGGTTTATTTCTGTAATATTTTGATTAATAAACAAGATCTAGCAATTTACGTGGATTTAATAAAGGATATAGCAAATATTATATACATCAGAAATTTCTGGAAGGGAAATCCAATGTTCTAAACACAAATCCAAGTAAAAAAAATTACCTTTAAGTGATAATCATCGTAAAATATAATTTACAACCATAGACAAAATATAGCTACGTATTATGTTCTTTACGAAATTAGTCATGTAGACGCAAGCTCATAATCTAAATTAAGGAAAACAGTCATATACAAAATAATACATGAATACACATATACATACGCCACTAATGATCAATTGTTATAAAATACAGACTCATATGTTGATTCTTATATTCCCTAATGTTTTAAGTCTCCTCTTTTGTTCTTTTGACAATGTTGACCTAGCAAAGTTCATTAGGAAGACAGAATTGGTTTGTTGAGTGATGAAACAGAGACATACAGAGACATACAGAGACATTGAATACAAAAGGTTCATAATGGTATATATATATATATATATATATATATATATATATATATATATATATATATATATATATATATATATATTGTAACTGAGACGATTATATCAGTTGTTTTAAGATCTAGCACATTGAAATTGTATTATATGGTGTGACCAGTAATTTTGGCTGGAATGTATTGACTTCAAATTATTGAATTTATGTGATTATATTCTCAGGAAACACAAAACATGCTCTGATAGAATTATGGAATAAAGACATTCACTGGAATGTATAATGAATGAAAACTTGGAATTATATTACTGTGATTTAACATAAAGACTGTTGGCACATCAACACACTTGGAACCATAACAGACACATCATCACCTTCAGGTATTGGATTTAATCGGGACTTCTACTGAATTTTATTTTGGACTTTACACTGCTAGTACTTACAGACACACCATCACCTTTAGGTTTATTTATTATGTCGCGACTTCTACAGAAATTTGTTTTGGACTTTAAACTACTGGTACTTGTGTATGGTATTATTCGATTATTTTCGGATTGAATTTGCAATACATTAAGTACTCTTCTTTCTTTTTTAATTGCTAACCTTTACAAAGCATGATGTCTTTCGCATTTCTGTTACATATTTTAAGAGCATAGACTCGCGACAGCACTAACAGTTACATTTTACCAGAAAATGCATTGCACTTTGAATAAAATTCCATTGAATACAAGATCACGTTTTGTGTTATACTCATTGGTGATCAGAGTACTGCTAATAATAGGGCAATGGACATTATCCAAATCGGATGCCGCAATACCATAACGGACCTCCATATCAAACGACCTGTTAGAATAATTATAAGGATACATATCATCTGTGAAAGGTATATGCACAATGTCAACACGTATAGTAAACTGAACCATGCCGCATCATTTATAGTATGTCTGATGGGACTGAAGAATCTTGTCATTATCCAGTTTACATAAGATTTGATCCATGTCACGTGTAAAGCTTGATAATAGGCTTTATTAATCTGCTTTGCACGAGACAACTCATTTCATCTTATTGTGTTCAGGTTCTAAATTAATGTAGGCTATCTTTGATTATGTTCAGATAGTTCACGACTTTTAAAATTGACATTATACAACTATCGTAAATCTATAAATATGCACGAATCTGTCTTTAAACTATTTCATGATTTAGCGTCTTTGTTAAATCGAAAATAAAAAACATTGTATTCTGCATCTATTAAACAACAAATAAACTTTTGTAACTGACACGTTTCGGTTAATTTCAAATCATAAAGATCGGTTCAGTAACAATAACGTTTTGAAAGCACTGGCAATCAAACATTTTACCTGAGTACTCTGGTAAAGTGTCACAGGCATCTTCAACTAAAAATCTTCTGTTTCCCTCTAAAATACTGCATTCTGCTGGAATATTAATAATATGGAAAAGATCTTTATGGGAAACAAAACATTTGATCGACTCAAATGCAGCATTATTTTTTCTGAGTATGAATGAATAATAGTTTTAGAATGAATTTTTAATTACGTATGTTTTGGGAAAAAGATAATATCACCCATAACCTTTATTTCTGATTTTTAATCTTTAGGATATAATACTAGTTATGCTGTAATGTTTATATATAATTGGAAAAAAAATGCTTTTCCAAGGTACCAGTTTAGACATAAAATAGTCATCCAAAATGCCAGATAACATACAAGAAGATTATCTAATCTACCAGATAACACAAACAATATCGATTCTTTTTACCAGATAGCAAACAAAATGCTTATCCAAGATAACAAATAACAGACAAAATGCTTATACAAGGTATCAGATAACACGGACCATACTTTTCCAAGGCAATAGAACCAAACAAACATGACTTTGATGGTATATCTTTGCTTCAAATATAGCACAGTAGCCCCCAAATCCTATGACAGAGATTGTTAAAAATTTTATTTCAAGACAGTTAAAAGATATATAATGATTAAACAAACAAACTCTTAGGCTTATATGATAAAGAAAAACGTTCAATTTTAAAACGGCAAAACAGAAGCATTTAAGTATTTTAAAAGAGGAGATGAAAAAGCGCGCAATTTGTATTAAATGACATGGTAGAAGGTAACACGAATATGGTCATTTGAGTGGACAAATAAATCTCAAACTAAAGGGAAAAACAATTAGCTTTATTTAATTGGATGCATTGGTTTAAGAGAAAATAGGTTAAAATACAAATAGCGAAATTTTAATAGCTGCTTGGGTGAAAAATTGAAGGATTGGACTAACTGCGTCATTTGATTTCATGCATTATTTTCAAAGGTTGAATACATTAAGCAGCGTCATTTGAACGGAAGAATTTGTGTCTTACCCTCCATCTTGATAACCTTGCATCCACTCACATAATGTTTATCTTATCCTCCACTTTAATATCCATGCATTCATTCAAATGACGCTATTTGTCTTTTTATAATTGTAATATTCGTACATCCGTCTAAATGGCGATATGTGCCGTATCTCCAATTTGACATCCACGCATACATTCCACTTACACTACTTGTCTTGCGCTTTATTTTGAGTGTGTGTATGCGTGTTGGACTTTTATCGCAGCTTTAACAACTTTTTAGTCATATGGATAAAATGTCTGCAGAGTGAAATTTCATAGTGATGTCTAGTACTAGACCATCATGCCTCACAGAGGTAGCATCATGTCCTACGCCACCACATTATCCTGACACCTGGCCGACCAGTCCCAACACTAACCTCTAAATGCTGAGCACCAAGCCAGACCGCTGCTTGCACTGTATTTGTAATTCATTGGTATGACTAGGCCGCGGTTTCAAATCCACGCATCACGCTCTAACCACTAAGGCACCGTAGCGGTTTCCCTTCATTGTGACATCCGTGCATCTGTTCAAATGGTACTATTTGTCTTAACCGTCATTTTCACATACATGGATCGATTCAAATCCCGCTAGCGTTACTTGAATAGATGCACGGGTGTCAAAATGAACGTTAGGACACATATCATCATTTGTATGGATGTTTGGGTGTCTAAGCTGAGGGTAAAACAAATAGAGCCATTTCAAGGGACACAAGGGTATCAAATAGGAGGGTAAGACAAATATCCTTATCTGAATGGGTGTACGGGTGTCAAAGGGGAGGGTAATCCATATATCATCATTTGAACGGACGCAAAGATATCGAGAAAGAGGATAAGACAGTTACCATCATCTGAATGGATGCACATGTGTCAAACTGGAAGGTTGGAAATATGGCCTCATTTAAATTGATCAATGGATTTAAAAGTATGTTGTCAGATAAATAGCGTCATTTCAATGAATTCTGTGATGAGAGTACGACATAGCATCATTTGAATTGATGCATTTGTTTCCATGTTAGGGTAAGATAAATATCCTCATTTGAATGCATATATGAGCGCCAAAGTGGAGGGTAAGACAATGAGAGTCGTATGAAAAGATCAATGAGTGTAAAAGCGGAGAATATGTCAAATAGCGTCATTTAAATGGATGAATGGGTGTGAAAGTGGGTAGTACGGCAAATAAATAGAATCATTTAAATGGATGTTCATGTCTCAAAGTATTGGGTAAAACAAATAGTAACATTTTAATAGATTTCTGTGTGACAAAGTCGGGAAAGTCAGTTTTCATCATTTGAAAATATCCACTGATGTCACATTGGAGAGTATGATAATTAGCGTTATTTGAATATATGCATCATGTTGAAGTAGAGTGTAAGACCAATAACGTCATTGAATTTACGCATGGACGTCAAAGTGAAGCGCAAGGCAAATAGTGTTATTTGATTGGATGCATGCTTCAAAGTGAAGAGTAGGACAAATAGTGTCAAAGGGAATGTATGCATCTGTGCAAAATATAAGAGTAAGACAACAAACGTCATTTGGAATGAAGGCAGGTTGTCATAAAGACGGTTAGACAAATATCGTCATTGTAATGAATGCACAGATGCCATTATACCGGGTAAGACAAACAGGACCATTTGAATAATTACATGGGTGACACAGAGTAAAACAAATAGAGTTACTGGAACAGATGCATGGGTGTCAGAGTGGTCCGTACGATAAGTACAGTCATTTGAAAGTATGAATGTATGTCAAAGTGGAGAGCACTACAAATAGCTTCATTGGAATGGGTCAATAGTTAAGAAAGAGGAGGATAAGACGATGAGGATAGTTTGAATGAATATATGTGTGGCAAAGTGGAGAGTAAACAAATGTTCGTATTTTTGCTCTCAAAAGTCGAATGTAAAACAAATCATTTGAATTGATATATTGGTGTCAGTCAGAATGGCAGTTCTAACAGCCCAATACATTGGTGTCAAAGATGAGGGTGAAGAAAGTAGCGTCATTTGAATGGCAACATGGGTGTCTTGCCATCCACTTTGACATCTATGCCTACATCGAACTGACGATATATTTTTACATCCTTTTTGGAGACGCTTGTAGCAATTCAAATGACGCTACTGTCATACCTTCCTCTTGACAATATTGACACTGGGTTACATTGACACCCATTGATCCATTTCTTAACCTACGCCCTGACATAAACGCATCATATCATTGTGAAGCAAAATGTATTCCCCTCCAATTTGATACCTATGGATCAATTCAAATGAACCTATTTGTCTTACCGTCCATATTGACATAAATGCTTTTGACACTAATGATTTTATTCAAATTATGCTGCTTTTAAATCGATGTGAGGATTTTAGAGAGGATGTTAAGACAAATAGCGTAATTTCAATGGATGCACAGCTCCTATAGAGGCGGGTGATATAAACATTATTTGAATATATGTATGAGTGTCAAATTTGAGGGTAAAACAAAAAGCGTTATTTGAGTGGATAAGGGCGTCAAGTGGCGGATAAAATCATTGGATAGCAAAATGGGGAGTAAGAAAACTAGCGTCATTTAAAGGAATACATGGGTGTCGAGGTCACGTATAAGACACACAGTTTCATTTTAAAGGATACATGGATGCCAAACATAATTAAGACATCTAGCGTAATTTGAATAAATGCATGCATGATAAAGTAAACGGTAAATAAATATCATTTGAAATGATGCATGAATCTTGAATAGGAAGAATCCATCAAACAATTTGCATTGATGTCATAGAGGAGAGTAGAACAAATAGCGTCATTGGAATGGAAGATATTGATGGAAAGGAAGATATTGATGCGCTAATGTCAAAATGGAGGGTAACAATAAGCGCTGTTTGAATGGGTGCAAAATTTTCAAAAAGTAGAGAAAGATAAATGGTCTCATTTGAGCGGATACATATGTGTCAATGTGAATGTAAGGAACGTAGCGTCATTTGAATGGAATGGAAGCATAGGTGCAAAGGTGCAAAGGTGGAGGGAAATACAATTATCGTCATTTAAATGGATGCATGACTGTTAAATTAGAGTCTAAAACAAATATTGTCATTTGATCTGATGAATGGTGTTGAATTGGCATGTAAGGAAAATAGTGTGATTTAAACGGATGCATGAATGCCAACGCGAATGGTAAAACAGTGTTATTTCAATGTATGATTGTCAAAAAGGATGGTAAGACAAAGAAAGTCAATGGTCAATGTTGTCAATGTTGGGTAAGAGAGGTCGCGTAATTTCTTTAGATGAATGTATACTTTTAAAGTGGAGAGTGAGACAAATAGGGTCATGTGAATGGATGAATGAATATAAATGTGGAGGTAGGACAAGCAGCGCATTTGAATTGATGCATGTAGTCACGAGTGAGACATATGACGTCAATTGAATGAATGCATTGAGGTCTGGTGTTAAGACGTTAAACCAAAACGAATAACTTATCAGATTGATTAGCAAAGAATAGGGATATCATCTGATTTCTTTTTCAATATCAAATGATTTGTATGATTTGTTTACACATTTCGTTTGTATTCAGAACATTTTTTTTGCGTTGCACTCAATAAGTGTTATTGCTTAAGAGTAAAGGAACAATTGCATGCTAAATATATGTATAAAGCTTTCATCTGTGAAAAGATATTACTTTTTAGCAATTCTTACCTAATCCATTCTGTCCGATTTCAGTTGCCAGCAATATTAACACTAAAATAGTACCTGAAAGAAATGACTTTTATTTTAGTGCTAGGTAAAACCTGATGTAAACACAGCTTTTTGTCTTTGGGAATGCATTGTCCCAAACAATTGCTTAATTTCAATGGATATTATCACGGTATGATGTACGTCCATTATCTTGTGTGCAAATTAAATTTATTTAGACCTGAAAGAAAATTGATGTCTTTATTATCAAGCTTTCGTCTAACGTTGTTAGTGAGCTGCGCATTGGCATGTTTAAGATAAACCAAATCTAGACAATCGTTTCCAATTTTGTTCATGTAGTGTAAGAGGTATTAATAAATATGGAGCCTTCTAGAAAACATTCCCTTTTGTTTTTTTGACATTGTGACAACGTAAGTTGTAATCACCTAAAGAAGCAATACACAATTATTATCATTAATATGAGAAATAAATAAAACCGTTTTACCCATCTTTGTAATCCCCATGCGTCTTTGACGTGTATCTCAGGTCAAAGGACATTGCTTATCGCTCACTGCCGTGCTCTTATCTTTCACAAGTAGGCAAAGCTGGGCATCCATAGTGTGCCATATTTGTGTCTAGCAAATTTTATCGATCTGTCTTATCATTTATTTTAGATGGCTTGGTATCTAACTTTAACAAGTAATTTTTTGATACAACCCTAAAACATATTGTAACGAATTAAAAAAATTCATTTTGCAAGAAAGAAAATATCCCCATCACCGCTGCCGTTTCTTGTCCATGCCTGTCCTTTCTCGATTTCTGACAAATATTCAAAAATGCTTCGCGACAAAACTTGATGGATCTAGCTAAGCTATTCAACTACTTATTGTTATGCTTTATCGTTTTTAAGCTCTGTAGGTTATTATTATTATTATTATTATTATTATTATTATTATTATTATTATTATTATTATTATTATTATTATTTTTTTTTTTTTTAGTAGTAGTAGTAGTACTAATAGTAGTAGTAGTATTGGTAATAGTAGTAGTAGTAGTATAACTATTACAGAACAAAAAGCAATAACACCACCTTTGTCCTCTGTTTCTACTCTTTAATCAGAGGCGGTTAGAAATACAATATAGTAAATGTCATTGTAAATGTGCTCTGAACAGAATAAGACTAAATGACGAGACTCTAAAATAGGATCTTTCGTGATCTCTTTCATTCATCATTATATATCAAAACTTTGATTTATGACATTTAGTACTTTTGAATAGAAAGTCTGGTAGTTTTAAACGTAACGTGTGACTGGTATTTTAAATTGATGGCTGTTTTTTTCTGACTATAATAGTTCAAAGCATCGCTATATTTATCTCCTATAACAATGAATATTCTGATGTTTAGCGTGTTTTGTGAGTTAAAGTAGTGAGAAACACCGCGTAGGGACTGAGATAGTCATTTGAACAATGTCGAGTATTCTAACTATTGATGTGTAAGTTATCGAAGTTCGACTGTAACTGTATTTTGGCCATTGGGATCGTATCAAAAATAAAGAGAGAGCAGATGTACAAGTACTAAAATACTAGATTTTAAACGCTTTAATATCTATCTATCTATCTATCTATCTATCTATCTATCTATCTATCTATCTATCTATCTATCTATCTATCTATCTATCTATCTATCTATCTATCTATCTATCTATCTATCTATCTATCTATCTATCTATCTAAGCATACATACTTATAATATATGTATATATATATATATATATATATATATATATATATATATATATATATATATATATATATATATATATATATATATATATACATACATACATACATACATACATACATACATACATACATACATACATACATACATACATACATACATACATACATACATACATACATACATACATACATACATACATACATACATACATACATACATACATACATACATACATACATACATACATACATACATACATACATACATACATACATACATACACACATACATACATATATACATACACACATACGCATATATAAAGTTCTAGGTGTAAGTCAAGTCACATGACTGTATATTTCTATACTCTTTCAGGACTTTGTTACATCTCTCTCTCTCTCTCTCTCTCTCTCTCTCTCTCTCTCTCTCTAGTAATGGAGGTGAATTTTTCAGAGAGGAGGTCGCTTGGAAATTAATATCATTAGAGACAGAAATTGTAGTACCTTACCAACTGGTTTTCATTGGCTCATGGGAAACTAATGTAGAGATATTTTTTATTAAAAATATGCAATCATGAATGCATACATGCATACGTACGTACGTACATACATGCGTGCGTGCATGCATGCATGCATGCATGCATGCATCCATCATTCCATCCATCCATCCATAAATCCATCCATCCATACATACATAAATACATACATACATACATACATACATACATACATACATACATACATACATACATACATACATACATACATACATACATACATACATACATACATACATACATACATACATACATACATACATACATACATACATACATACATACATACATACATACATATGTAATAAACATTACGTCCACTACGCATTTACAATGTAATATTACTATAGATCATTTCGAAGATGAGAGGTTTGCTTTATGTGTGTTAATATGTATAATATACTTTATTAGGAAACGTCTCTCAGCGTTTAGCAAGTGAATTTTGTTACCGGCAGTGTGTATTGGAACACGGTGACTCATATTTTGCCACCATGTAATAAACCCATTCGGACGTATTGTAACCTTGTATGATTATTTGTACATATTTTACTTGTTAGTTATATCAGTATAATGAAATTACCTTGTCTAATGTATAATTCCACAAAGACATGGTCAATTTATTTCATAATTCTTATGTTTTTCTGTGCACTCGCTGCCAATACATACTAAACCGCCATGTTCACTCTTTTGGTCAGTGAGAACTACGGAATCCGATTGGCTATAGTTCACATGACCTTTTTGTATAAATAACACCATGTACATGCAATGCAGAGCTTCACTATTAGCCTGTCCAGCGTTTGGAACAGACGAGAGTAAATCATTGGGTGACCATATCCTTAATTCTAGAATGTCTCAGGCCATGTTAGACATAATCACACTGCAATGATTAGTACTTAATGAAATTTGATGTGTTTGTTTGACATTACGGGGAATTCCAGAAGTTATTTATTATTCATGAAGTGACGTCTGCTACGAGTTGGTTGAAATATTTTCACCTTCGGTAAATTATCACCGATATTAATCTATAAAGGTGAAGGCTAAAGATCATTACAATCTATATAATCCTAGGAACTGATACATAATCATCACTTTTTAACCCTCGTAAAAGGCGAACACTTTCACCTTCGTTAGAAGGCGAACTCGCGTTGCACCATCAACTTATGATATTCTACACCTTCAACTCCTCAAGGTTAATATTTCACCTTCACCTTTTATTTCACCACCACGAATTTAACAACTCTTTCTTGTACTTCGATGAGGTGAATTCTATATGATATATATCATTACAAATATAGATTGAAATCCACTCAGAGGTGGAGAAGGTGCAATTAAATTTGAAGCTCCATTGCACCTTTCCCCACGGAGTTCATTACCGTTGCCTCCCGTGATTCTCTGGTTTACATAAGTTTAGTATTAAGTCTTGAATATTTATGTATATGTAACTGTATTGACAATTAGTAATTATATATCCACCATTTTTGTCCTTAAAGCAATTTATAAATAAATACTTTCGATGTTTATTCTACACGGTATTGTGTTATTCTTTTAATCAAAAGCTAGACAGGATGACCCAAAAATATTGTAGCCCGGAGACGGCGTTACACATATATCCATCCATCCATCCATCCGTCCGTACATGCATGCATGCATGCATGCATGCATGCATGCATGCATACATACATACATACATACATACATACATACATACATACATACATACATACATACATACATACATACATACATACATACATACATACATACATACATACATACATACATACATACATACATACATACATACATACATACATACATATTGTAGCACTTTAAAACTAATAAAAGTAGTAAGAGAGAGAGAATCATTTATTGAGAATCGTGTTGTAATGTTCACATATCTTATATTCAGAAACATTTCGAACTATTGCACACATTTATATTTACATTGTTAGAATCAGAGATGTTAAGGAGAAACTTTTTAAATATCTTTTGTGATATGATGAATTTTTACTACCGCTTATCAAATCAGTTATTTTATTTTCTCGCTTGTAAGATACTCTCAAAGTGATATATTTTAAGTTCGAATCTGGAACCTATTGTGTGATTCATAGTTGGACCGATATAAGCTGGAAGCTCACACCCATTATAATGTTGTTACAATTTCATGGTCTTAAGCTAAGTAACTGAAAAAACGAAAGCGAAATATATACATACCGTACATCGATCAGCTTGCAAATGTTTTATTTGATATACTTCCTTTAACTCTTAGAACAAGCTTTTGTTGTATTTATAAGGCAGTTTGTGTGACAGATTCATTATTATCCCGTGGGCTGTGTTGATACTGTGTCCTACTGGAGGTTTTTGTAAGACATACAACTACTATGAAACAATATAAGGTTAGAAACATGAAAAGGCTTTCATGTAATAAAATATTAATAGTGAAAATTTTTATTAACAATAATATTATATAAAGGTAAATACGGTAGTTTAAAGAATTTGCATCAGCCTAGTAAATAAATCAACTTGATATATAATGTTATATCATGTAAGCTATAGAGAAAATTTTTGCAAAATTGGATAGTGAGGCACGGGTGCCCGTAATCTAGAAGACTGTCATGTTGACTTGCACCTACACTACGTTTCAGAGGGAAGAGTAGATGTTATTCTGTGTAAAAGAGTGATTGTAGAAGGAAAATGTAGCAAAACATGCGATCAAGATCAGCATGACAAGTAACAATTAACTTAGATGTCTGGGCTAGACTCGCCAGAAATAAAAAGACTCAGATAGTTAACAATTTTGTTTGGGTGAAGTAATTGATTTTCAAATAGAATTCGCTGGGATAACGATGAGAGAGAGAGAGAGAGAGAGAGAGAGAGAGAGAGAGAGAGAGAGAGAGAGAGAGAGAGAGAGAGAGAGAGAGAGAGAGAGAGAGAGAGAGAGAGAGAGAGAGAGAGAGAGAGGCGATATTACCTTAGGGCTAAGTAGCACGTAACAACAGCATGGAGACAAGCCAGAGACATTTTGTGCCATTTGAAATAACGATAATTTTCGAGATATAGCTTACATTAATGGCAGAATAGAGGGAATTGTTTTAACTTTAATAGGCTGGGCAAATTTTTGTCAGTTATTGTTAATTCAGATTGAATAAGCTAAATGAGGGGTGTCTGTTTCGCATGCAAAATTCGATCTTTTAAGCATTTTCCTTTGCAAAATTAGTCAAAGTGTTTCTGAGGAAGGGAAAGGTCGTGACTTCGAACGAGTAGAAAGTGTGTTGGAAGTTGTGGGACACGGAAAGATAGATAGATTCGGCTTCATGGAAAGAGGGCCAGTCTGGGAAAGCACAAGGTTTGCTTCAGTCGCAAATATTATATTCATTGATATAGGGCTGTACTTATTTTCTGCATGTATTCGTTTAAAGTTCATACTTCAATTTTCTTTGAATTTGGAAGTTAATTATTTGCATGCATTTGTCTAAAATGGCTTATGTCTAATATATTCTAAGAACGTCATGCAATATTACCTTAATATCTATTTTGAGACAATTGTGTAAATTTATTCGTTTGTATGTATGTGAAATTTCATGCGGAGAATTTTGAATTTATCGGTCTTAAATGACATGAATAATGTAGACTAAGAATTAATTTTACTATGACTGGAAATGTTAGGCCAATAATTGGATAGTTAGCAAGCAATATAGTTAGGATTAGATATGATCTTCTTTAATTCATTCGTGTGATTAAATTGTAGGTTCCTTCCAATTGAGAAACGGACGCACGCAGATCATCACATATAGTTACATATCGTCCACAGGGTAGTACTAAGGCTTATTGTGTCTAGGTAATATCAAAGTGCGTTTAGGAACGCGTCTAGGTGACTGAGAAGAAAGACATTATTTTATTGTAATTGTCGGTTACTGCATTTCTATGGGAACATATGAACGAGGGCAGTTATATTTATCCGGCAAAACGAGTTCATAATTGCCCATACAAATGCAGTAACCTTTTTGTTATATGCTCATCTTCTTATTCAACCTACGTCTTAATTATATAAACAAATAAAAAGCTCATTCTTTCATCGAAGCACGTTTCATTCTTTGTTATTCGTACCAATATACCGTTAGACGTACTATAGGTAAATCACAAGCATTGAATAATTCTTTGTTGTTCTCCCTTGAAGAAAAGGTCATGATACTAAATTGCCAAAACATCTCTTCATACAGTAACTATACTTTTGCATTTTCTTTGGGTTACTAACGTCATCTGAGAAAGCCAGTGATACCGGTTATTCCATCATTGAAATGAATGATAAACTTCAATGTACTTTGAGTCTGAGAAACGATGTCTTCTAAACAGCAGATTTCTAGGAATAACTTAATGGAAACGTTCACCGTAGGAGAGACTATGACGTCGATGCCATTCACCATTCCACGAACTCTCTATAGGGTCTCATCTGAAATTCCTTCTTGTTATTAATGAATGTCAGCTTCTCTTTGTTGTGCAGCAAGTGTGATCTTCTAATCGTTTCCATTCTAGTGTATTTGTTTTCTCTGCATACGCCCTAGCTACCATGATGACATCTTGGTTCTCGATCGATGTTAATCCTGACTATACCTATTTTGTAAACGTTTTTCCGCTTCCTGACGGTAGAGCAACGTGAGACATACGAAGGAAGGCTATTATATTTTCTATGCAGATGATTTTTCTGCATGGACCAGGGATTTTGCATTTCGTTTTTACCGTGTGTGTGTACATAGTCCTTCTAAATTGGTAAGAAATCAACTTGTAAATAGCTTGTATGTGGAAATAATCTTTAGGAACTACCGATCAATTTTCATTCGTGGTCGATCTTGATTATTTAAATATTGCAGGTGACGTCGATGTTCTCTGATATGAATCAAATGTATCATCTTTAAAATTGTTGGGGTGAACGTCTGATAGAAATAAACTCATTGCATGATATTAGGTGTAACAAAAAGTAATAGCTTATATTCCGGGTTCTCCATAGTCTGGTGGAAATTGTTCGTGAAGGTGAAATTATACTAGACAGATTGCTAAACTTATACTACAGACAGATTACTGAAATTATACTACAAACACATTACTGGGCAAACTTTTTCACCCTTACAATGTATATACAATAGACACGCGCATTTATCTTTAAAAGGTGTGTAGTGTGTGTGATATTTTATAATTTGTTGCATTTGGCAATGATGCAGTACTATCTGTTTTGTGAGAGGTACAGATGACGGATGGACGTCACATTGAGGTAAAGTCCATAACAATTAGATGAATGTGTTTCCTGTGCTTGCAGATTTTGTGGATTTTTTATAACTCGTGGTCTAATTTATGTTTTTTCTTGCCTGAATCTAATCAGGTATGGTTTTGTATTTAGAACAAGGAGGAAGAGTTTGAATACCTTCAGTGTAGTCAGGTTTAATACACCTGTAAAACGTTACCTGTATTACTTCAGTGTATCATACTAGAACACAGTTTCCATTACAATCTGTAAGGTCTTTATCCGAGATATCAGTATGGTAGCGCCGGTAACTGTTTTAGAACAGTGACACCTTTAATATTTATTTACATTGAAAAGCTTTGCGATGTTGCTTTAAAATACGACACGGGTTCCATCACTACGGGTGTTTTTGGTCATACCGTTGTTTCGTGGTTTAAAACATCTGAATAAGTATAAAGCATTTTGTCTCGAGAGTTAGTGAGAACCATCGTGGTTTTATGCTGTAGAACAGATGTTTTTGTTTCTTTAGTGTTAACCTATTACACGATTGTTGAATAGCTATATTACATTTGGCTTCAACAGCGCCGGTGGTTTAGTGATTAGAGAATCCACCTCGGATGCGGGAGGTCGTGGGTTCGAGACATGATACTAAAAGCTGCCTTGCTTGGCGCTCAGCTTTCAGAGGTTAGTGTTAAGACAGGTTGGCCTGGTGTCAGGATAATGTGACTGGGCAGGACATCATGTCACATGTCTGCGGTATGATGCCTCAGTGCTAGACTTCACTATAAACCGTCACACGTTACACACACACACATACATACACACATATTTGGCCTCTCAATTCACAATAACCTATGGTTCTTATCTGGCCATGTACAAAATGTTATAAGGAGCAAATACCAAAGCTATCGTCTTAAATGACATTCATTCGTCTAAGTTGCTGTCTACATCTTGGCAGTTCATCTTGTGCATATTTAAATTTTAAAAAATTATTTATTTTTTTTTGTTTCAAGTTTAAATTGTATATAAAAATTTATATGAGAAGTAGATATTTCTAGCATGTAAACAATTTCAAAGAACATTCTACATTTAAATTTTCTGGTATTAGGAATAGGATGTCGCTGCTCATTAAAGTCCTAAAAAAATAAAATATGATATGGCAAATTTAGTTTGTGGGATCTAGAATCGTCCGATTGACAAACAGCATCTAGCCTAACACCACAATGCACAATATCGGAAAGATTTCAAAATGATAATTTCACTTATAATGTTCAATACCATATTCTATGTTTACCTTTTTCTTCAATCAGATGCTTATAAGATATACCAATAAAATAAACATCATGCCCATTAAATACATTTCTTATATAGTTACAAGTAGGAAAAATATAGGTATATTTGCGTCATGCTGCGGTCAGCTTAGTTCTATTCTTCGAATCTGTGATCAAAACAGAAGACATTTTTATGTTGGGATAAGCGTAGCCATATATTAAATTAAGATATGATCAGCCCAGAATACATTAGGCATGAAACTTCTCATCTCACGCTAAAAATAAAGATTAGGTGTCGCACAGTGTGCGATGTTTCTCTAAATAGTTTTACATAATTTGTTATCTTGCAATAAACTGTAGTGTTGTGCTTATTATTGGGTACCTCAAGTTTTATTGAGGTTCAATATTCATTATTGTGTGTGATATATACAAGATTTTACGATATTAGTGTAGTGGAGAAATGTATATGGAATTACATAAAGTTACAATATATTAAATCCAGATGTTTTCTCCTTTAACGTTAAAAATTTATCAATGTGATACTCTTACCTAATCATTGTTGGGTGAGGTGTGTTTCTATTTCCAATTTTAATATTAACATAATATTGAAAGTACGACAAAGAATTGAACGCCTTCTCAATCTCTTTATAAGAAGTCGACCTGGTATATTTTAAGCACAGGCAAAGATTATAAACCTTGCGAGCATCGTCTCCCATACATAAGCCATTAATAAATCCTTTGTTATATTCTCATATTCTTTGTGGAAAAATGGATTTTAAATTATCAGTATTGCGACCTAATATAATTTTATAAGATCATTTTAGACAGTAGGTTGGTCGTCATTCATTTTCTATGCTGCTTTGATTCAGCACCTTTTGAGATATAAGTAATTATACAACCTTTATGAGTAGAGGAAAGGTCAACATTACATTATGCAAAAGGTAAGGATTTAATGTCAATATATAATTTAATTCTAGAAAATATTTTAAAAAATACTCAACTTTCAATCCATGTCATCCATAATCTTTGCAGTTACTCATCTCATAAAGACAGTTGGTATATAAAACATATAAACGTGTTTATCTACAGTATGTTTTCCAATATTCATATGATTTATAATGTTATAAATATCACTGATATCTGTGAAATATTAAGACCTTTGTTCTACTTTGTGTATACATTATATTGGTACGGAAGCATCAGCATCTAACATTTTCTGTTATCTTCCAGCCCTAAAGAAACACAACCTTTTCCAGTAAATGTCAAGTTTATGTCTTGACAATTACTAATGAATCCATATCTGTCTGGTTTTCTGATTTACTAATCTATTATCATGACTCACTCTGTTAAATTTAGTCTACATAAACAGTCTCATGTAATTTAAGACTTGAAACGTCTTCAGAAAAACTTGATAAGCTATGCTTGACTTTTTGAATGAAAGATTGGCTGACAAAAAATAGGTAGCCATTTTTGTCAAAAGCTCTTTAACTAAGAAAATACTATAGATAAATGTTTTAAATTTCGTAAATGTTCACACCGTTAGAAAAGTTTCATTCCTTACAATTATTTATTACGTTGTGTGTTTTTTGGTATTCGTGGCGTCAGATTAGATGTTGTGTGATATTAGAAATTGACAATTCGCGATATAGATTTGGGCTTACATGTTGAATGTAGATATGAATTACCAATCTGATATTTTTATATAAATGTTAAAATTCAAGTTTGTGTTTCACATTCAAAAGAACTTTAGTATATATACGAGCTAACGAATATCAGATACGCAAATATCAGATTCGCCTTTGTGTTTCAGAAAGCTTTACATTGTAACGAAAAAAATACCCATCATAATAAGCAAAAGGAATTTCTAAAAATAACAAATAACAATTCCACTGAAGGAATAGGGAGATGCTTTATTTCACAAATATAATAAGTAATTGCATTAAAACAGAGTGTTACCACCTAATCATGTAATAGTTTGACGGGTCATTCAGGAATATTCCGCCCTTTGTGATGTGTTGTATTGAAACTCCATGGTTGCAGTCTTGGGCAGCTATCTAGAAATAATAAACATAAAAATAAAAATAATAATAATAATAATAATAATAATAATAATAATAATAATAATAATAATAATAATAATAATAAATGATGATGATGATAATAATAATAATAATAATAATAATAATAATAATAAGAAGAAGAAGAAGAAGAAGAATAATAATAAGAAGAAGAATAATAATAATAATAATAATAATAATAATAATAATAATAATAATAATAATAATAATAATAATAATAATAATAATAATAATAATAATACAAATCTTGCGTAACCAGCGAGGTAGGAATCATATACATTAACATTGGTGTTGTGACTCCATGTTTTTAATATATTTGAATTATATTAAGTAATCATGACGTTACAAATGACTACAATTACTACTTTAGTTAATTTATAGCTAATTAACACATTCAGATACTTCCGCTGAAGCCTCATTTGAATCGCAGAACTCACCAATTTGGCATACAGGTTTATCGAACCAGTTACCTTGTTGAGTCACCACACAATACCGTGTCAAAATGTATTAGTCATTAACATGGATAGATAGATAGATAGATAGATAGATAGATAGATAGATAGATAGATAGATAGATAGATAGATAGATAGATAGATAGATAGATAGATAGATAGATAGATAGATAGATAGATAGAGAGAGAGAGAGTAACAAAAAAGAGCATGTGATTGTTTAATATTTGTTTTGCTGATACAAACTGTTTCTTTTTCTTTCCCTGTTAGAAAACTATTTACATCGATGTTCCTCCTTTATTTATGTCTTCGGAAACATAAAGTTTTGTTTTACCTGGTATGGCCACCTTTAATGTTTATTTACATTTAAATGTTTTCCAATTTTGCTCTAAACTATGGTACTGGTCCCATCACTACGTGTAATTATTTTGAGTATTTTATTATTTTGCCGTAGCTTCTTTACAGTATCCATATTTGAACTGATACAACTCATTTTTCCTCAACACAATTGTGAACTATTGTGCTTCACTGATGAAGACGAGCTACCTTCGATTCTTTGGTGTAAACATGCGCTTATTTGAAGAGGTATATAACATTAGTGATCACCGTGATCTACAGTGCCTCGCTGGTCTTGAACCAAGTCATTATAGAATGTGGAGTCAAAAGTTCACTGCTTGTCTTAAGATACATTTCCTGATCAACTTTGCAGTGTAGAATGCAAGTCTCGTGCTTTATATGTTTATGACATTTTTCTCCACATATTTAATTTTGATTATAAATTTAAAGTTCTATTAAACTTTTATTAGATGTTTTGCTTTAATTCTATTTGAAATGTATATTTCCGATACAAACCGGCTTGTGTAAGAAATATTGTTACTGCTGAGAACTGCTCATGTACAAATATAGGTCCTAATTGTCTAGAGCGTCCGCCTCGAATGTGTGAAGTTGTGTGTTCTTACCCGTCCGAGGTATACCAAAGACTTACAAACAATATAAATTCAACCTCATCAAACTATATTCAAAATTCACAACTCAAGAACATTTGGATAATTGAATAGGTGGCTAAAACATCATTGGTATAGGGAAACCCGTAGGATAAACTGGTTAAATTTGACACAATAATCCACATAACTGAGATAGTTATACAATACAATAAATAGCTACGTCAGATTCGGGATTCGGATTCTTAGCTGGGCTGTTGAACAGAGCGGACGTGGTTTCTGAGCTCTCGAACTTTTAGGATAATATTGGATGATTCACTTCATATAATGGATTCACTTCATGTAATGGACACTACACTTAGAAAAGGCTAAGGTAAAGTAAAATCTACTTAAATTACGAATATAAATATTACTATCAGTATCATTAAAATTTTACTGTCGTTATTATCTTAGACACAATGTAAATATATAATGAATTTAACTAAAACTGATTTCTAACTATTACCTTAAATAACTCTCTACTATGACTAACAATATAAAATATACCATCTCTTAATAATTATAAAGCAAATTAACTAAACCAAAAATAAACTATCAGATACAACAATTTCTTTGTCTATAAGTAAATAAATACGAGCTCAGCTACATTTATCTTAAGCAATATTATAAAACCACACCAATATCCCTAATCGTTATCTTAATACTACTCATTAATATAAACTCTCCACAGAAAAGACCCCTAAAACGTTTAATAGAAAACAAAATTAAACATTAATTTTCGCTCGCCAGACAAAATTCTCCCTTACCTGTGCCGGGTAAAATATTGAATCAGTTTAAAAATTAGGTAATACAATATAAATAAGCCTTCAATCTAAGATTGCATTTGATTGGCCGAAATTTAGGCTTACTTTCCCCATACAGAAAATTAAATATCGGGCCAGAGTAGGATTGAAAATTAAATCTACAACAACCAATCAAATATGGCATTCTAATGACGTAAGCAGGAAATTCAGCATTAGCCCAACGCTTCCCACTCTGTCACAAATTCAATAATTCTGAGAATTATGCTCACTTATTAGGCTTATTATAAAATACAAAACTAAAATGAATAATTTATATCCATTGTAATAAGAACCCTAGCAATTATGACTCATTACCTTTAGTCAATTTAGCCTTACGTATAAGCATAAATCATAAAAAGGGATTCTTAGCTGGGCTGTTGAACAGAACGGACGTGTTTCCTGAGCTCCCGGACTAATAAGGATGACTATAATGATAGCTATTTATAACATACATTTACTGTATTTGTATTTTAATTTTCCTTATAATAACTATATATACTCTAATTAGTATTGATAACCATCTATAATACTACAACTAAGCACATAATAAGAATGAAATACCACAAAACATAATTTTATTATAAAACCTAAAATAGAAAACAAAATTGCAATATAATAGGATTGAAAATTCGGCTATTATCAACCAATCAAAACCGACGAGACAACAACCTTATAATTTTGAATCATCTAATATTAATAAATCAACAATGCAATAATAAAGATGAAAGGACTCAGGACCTCATAGGAGGGATGAGGGGAACCAACATCAAAAGAGATGCTTACAACAAATCATCAACAAAAACAAATCATCAGTATCAAATAAAGGGATTCAATAAGTCTCTATCGGAATCCTAATAACCCATCTCCGCTTACAAACATATACATAACTGCAAGCACTATACCTAGTCCATACCATAAAACAGGCAAGGCGCTAGGACTCATACTAGCACAAGCCTGGGTGGATCCTGACTCCAATAAGCACTATATATAGGATAAGATTTCCCACCATGACAAGGTCAAAAAGGTCAAGGCCGATAAGGGAAAATCATGAGCCTCCCACCTGATAGCCCTAACTCCCAGGAGCAGAGTAGACTGATTAGCCGGACGGACACAAAGATCGAAAAGTAACCTGGTAAAGGCTACAATTACAAAAGGGAACGGACAAACAATTAGCGATGGACAGTCCGAGCTGTTTGAAAATAAGTCTACAACCTATGTCTTCACTTTGGCCTGGAAGACCCAAGATTAAAACGAGATCCTTTGGACAGGCGGTCAAAATTAAAAACCAAATATTGTCAAAGCGGTGATAAATGTCAAAATTAGGTGACATGCACCTAGAGATTGATTTTTTTTAGAACCATACAAGTACGCTAAGTACGCAAAATTCAACCTCATCAAAATATATTCAAAATTCACAACTCAGGAACATTTGGATAATTGAATAGGTGGCTAACACATCATTGGTATAGGGACACCCGTAGGAAAAACTGGTTAAATGTGACACAATAATCCACATAACTGAGATAAAGTTAGGTGGACTTAGACATTAGGGACTTTGGTAGGCGGGAGTTGAGGCGGAAAGCCGGTAAACTCTGTTACAATAAGCTTTATAAGGTCTTTTGTGGGGTCTCTGACCTCTAGGGGTCAGGTAAAAGGCCTAGCACCAAGGCCAAGTGACCTCTTAAAGGGACAGCAGTCCACGCCCGGGACTGTAAGCAGTCGTATCAGCCTCACGGCAGCAAGCGACTTAAAAAGTCTATACAATACAATACAATACAATACAATACAATACAATACAATACAATACAATACAATACAATACAATACAATACAATACAATACAATACAATACAATACAATACAATACAATACAATACAATACAATACAATACAATACAATACAATACAATACAATACAAAACAATGCAATGCAATGCAATGCAATACAATACAATACAATACAATACAATACAATATAATACAATACAATACAATACAATACAATAGCTAATTCAATTGGCGCTCTGCATTAAGAGCTTTGTAATAGGACTGTTGGGTCTAGTGTTACGATAATGTGATTGGGTCGAACATTATGCTACATATCTGCAGCATGGAGACATCATAGCCATATGACTAAAATTGTCAAAGTTATGTTAACTCTCAAAATTCACATACACAAACATATATAGGAGAAAAGTATAAAGTTAGTATTTTCTATAGATAAGCAACTGGTCAAAAAAAATGCATCTTGTTTAACATACATTTCATAATTTCTAGCAGTTCTTAAATTCTTTGTTCGCCAGAAAAAAGAATCATAATTGGTGAGCAAAATTGAAATATGTGCGAGCAGAAAATATAACAGTTTGGCTATAGAAAGCTGGATTAACAGGAATCGGCCTTTCAATTTTACCTGCAGATTAGAACTAACTAAATATTAATGTAGTCCCTACCCATTTATCGAGTATTCTTGTCTCTTCTTGTGGCTTGATGTCGGTAGTCTTGGTACTAATTTTTAGGAAATTGTGTTTTTCGTTGAATATGAGATTAAATAACTTTTTTATGCATTTTAGCTACACATCATATTAAATAATAAGACATTGGTACCGAATGTGAAAGTTGTGATCCGAGGAATGTTGTTTTGTTTCCTGTGTCCACTTAAAGTTACTTTATGTTCAGATTTAGTTACTATTGTGTTGCAAAGTTATGCTGAGCCTCTTAAAATACATTACATAAACGAGTGAAAGAAAACAAGCATTGTGCAATTTAACAAATAAATTATTATTATTTCCCTAAAATACAAAGTGAGAGTGAGAAAAAAAGAACTTACGGTCTTGCGATTTAAATAAAAATATAGCCCAAGAATTATAGATACAAGTCAAAATAATAAAAAGTCCTAAATACAACGCAGTTGACATCCCGACGAGATCCAAAACTGAAGGCGAGGTTGTGTCGGTGATAGCTATTGAGGTGCTGATGTGTCGACAGTCGCCATGAAAATTTAACAGATTGTATACTTTACTATACTAGGGTTACAATTAGCATTTTCTAAAAAGAAAACAATACTTAATTGAAAGTAACATTATAGAATGATCTAATGAGTCTTGTTTACTCACAACACAATAATCCGTACAATTCACTTAGGAATCTCTAAAAGCCTGACAAGAATAAATATATTTATCTCTCGTTGCTTACCTGAATAATAATCTTGACATTAGGCTCGTATACATAGAGAATAATTTAGCTATGTATTAATTGCTGACATAAGCGAAATAAATTTTTAATTAAAGGGTCTATCAGGTCAAGCAGAAATGACAAAGTCAAATGTAGCATATAATGTTACATTACATTACATCATTCACGCTACCCAGATGCAGTCCCAGACTCGCGGGACATGTACGCATGGCAGACCACCGGCTGCCTAAAACACTCTTCTATGGTAAACTACAGCTAAGACAGCAATTGCACGGAGGTCAGAAGTAACGATTCAAGGATAACTTGAAAGCTACCTTGAAAACGTTCAACATAACCCCTGACTCATGGGAGCAAAGAGTCAGCGATCGAGTCACTTGGCGTTCCTATCTTCACAAAGTCTCCACGCTGTGTGAATCTAGCAGGATAGCAGCTGCAGCGATCAAGAGGCAAGTCACAAAAGCAGGCGCCGGCTACCCTCCTGCAGATGTCACACTCAGACCTTGTTCCTACTGCAACCTCACTGTCTGTGCAAGGATTGGCCTTATCAGCCACCTGAGCACACGCAAAACAGAACCAGCTTCTCCAGCTAACAAATAAACAATAAAATTAAATATCGATGACTATTGGTACTGCATTAAAGGAAAGTGTTTCTTCTTTATTGTATGAGCTTTATTATGTGAGTCCATCTACGCAATTTAGCCACATTGCATATCATGAATTATGTGAATGTTGAGCTATGTGTGTAATTTGGTTACAGTGCGCATCAAATAATCAGGCATAGATGCCATAAAAAACTGTGTCTCATGCCAGATTGTTACTTTAGTCGAAATGGAAGTAGCATTATCAAATATTGCCGATCATCGCAGCTTGCTTTGAAACCATTAAGGATACAGCCCAAGAAAATTCCGGCCATGCCACCATTTGACCGATATACACCCTGCGAATCGAAAGTTGCAATTGGTGCGTATAGTGGAATTCTTTGACACATATCCAATACCTGTGGAAAACGAACACTTTGCATGTTAGTTATCGTAATCATTTAAAATGCCTATAAGTATATGTTTCTTATTTTCGCACAGAACGAACATGTGTTTCAATACTAGTTACAGTGATCAATTTTATGTATACAATTACATGGAAAAGTGTCATTCTGAAACTATAATCATTCTATGGCAAACACAATAATGATTCATTATTATACATCAACATCGCAGTATAACCGAGTTGCAACCTGATAAAGTTTATGTTTGGTGCATAAGGCACACTTAGAGTATTAACTATAAACAATTATGTACTAAAGATAAAACAATACTTATTCCAATACAAAATCCGAAACATTCCGGAAATTAGCAGTTAAAAATATATCTTCATTAAGCATTAGTGTATTTTAAGACAAGTGTCAGAAACTGTAAATGCACTAAAATACATTCATGCTGGTAATGCTAATATATATCTATATATTCAATATGTACATCGAAAGGTAGTGACGGACCATATTTTCTTTCATATTGTTGTTTCTCTGTAATATGGGAGTTACTAAGGGATAATGAGAAACAAGGGAATGTATCAAATTATTGAATATTGATAATGTCTTTATGTCCAAATTTTCTTTGAGTAATTTTGACAAAAAATAGTTTTGAAACAAATTCGAAACACTTTTTACGAATTCATTGAAACATTACATATTGCCCATACAGTCTCATTTCGAATATGAATCTACCAGAGGTAGCGATACACACAAGATTTTCCACAAATGATCAAGTATGTATGTATGCATGTATGTATGTATGTATGTATGTATGTATGTATGTATGTATGTATGTATGTATGTATGTATGTATGTATGTATGTATGTATGTATGTGTGTGTGTGTGTGTGTGTGTGTGTGTGTGTATGTATGTATGTATGTATGTATGTATGTATGTATGTATGTATGTATGTATGTATGTATGTATGTATGTATGTATGTATGTATGTATGTATGTATGTATGTATGTATGTATGTATGTATGTATGTATGTATGTATGTATGTATGTATGTATGTGGGTAGGTAGGTAGGTAGGTAGGTATGCCGCTGTTTGTTCGTCTCCGTCTGCAAACATGGTTGCATATTTATTTTTAATGTTTTTAATTTGACTTTATTTTCTTTGCGCAAAATGCCATTATGTACTAAAAGAGATCCATATTTTGTTTTGGATACATACATGTTCACCTTTTATCCACATGGTCGTGGATCCAACATTACAGTTACTCAGGACAAGTGCTTCTGTGGAGGCATGGTCACCCGTAGTGCAGTGTGATGCATTGGGGTGCCTGACTGTTAAGTTGTGTAAAACATCAGCAATCGTTGAAGACTTGTTGCAAATATGAACTCCTGCAATGAAAACTATTCTTTAAGCCTTAACAAAAGGTGTATACATCTGGAAGGGAAAATGGTTTTATTTACAACAGAAACATTTCGAATGCATCGTATATACTATTTCATGTATTACATACATACAAGCTGTATTCATCTTATTTAAGATCTTGACTACCCAGGTCGTCGAGAGACTAATCATGGTTTTGGATATGGGGCAATCATTTTCTCTTCATCAAAGCTAGATTGCAAAACTGCCAAAACTTATATGACGTTAATAGGTAACAGAGAATGTGGTTGCTTTGTTGCTGATTTTCTATTGGAATGAAGCAACCATTTCGTGACTCAGAACCATTCCCTCACTTTACACACACACACACACACACACTCACACACACACACACATATGGAAAGAGCAGTAAAACGCATTTACAGAGTATGATTAAAAGATACATGGTGCCCAACAAACCCAATGGAAAGACACAGGACTACTCCTCACGAGATAAAAGTGAAGATCAGTGTTACGTGTGTTCATTGAAAGGAAATTATGTTAAAATATACGCACAACTTCAACAAACCGCTGGCAAAAACAGTAGCGATTGCCTGTTATAATTGTCAGGAACATTATATAGGATTTTGGTGTCCCGAATGCATAATAAATGTGAAGAAAGAAAAATAGCAAGAGCTTTCAGAAAAAGAAGAGCCAGAAGAAATTATTTCCTTCCAAAACCTTTAAATATAGTTAGCAAAATATAAAAAGAATGATATTTACTAAGCACTAAAATGGCAGAAGAACCATTTCGCTCATGAATATACTCCACGGATACAAAAGAAATTTTGTAAATCAACGTATTTTGAATTGTTGAATTATATTTACGGGAATATAATACAACGTTAGTGATGTCAATGTCTTGATTTGTTTTATTTATTATAATTAAAAAACTATAGTACTCTCGCTGACTTCTTGAGTAAGGAACATTTAGTTACAAATAAATTTTGTTTGTCAACATTATTAGTATGCCTTTTGAGAATTATGGCTTATCTTGAAAAAATGTCTTTGGGTTGTTTAAACATATCATTAGTTTGCGAAAAAATAAAATTTAGTCCCTTAAACCTTTTTCTTGTCCAGGTCTCATGGATGATGTTGTTTCTGCCGCTGTTCTAGTTATAGTCTGTAAAGTCGATGTCATAAATGGCATATAATTATTTGGTTTCATCGATGAGCCATCAAGTAGTGTTCCCAGCTGTTTGAACTCCGCTAGAATGTCCCGTAACTCACTGACAGTTTTGAAGCTATGCTTTTACATATTTTATTATTACCAATACTCAGGTTGTTTATCGTGTTGCTTTCCATTTTCCTGTTCTTCTTTTTGGACATAAGCTTATTCGTCTTTTGACACAGTGAAATAGTTTCTACTTCTTTCAAGTGTTTTTGTATAAGAGCGCCGTATACAGGCAGTAATGCTAGTAACAATATATTGGAGTAAGAGGTGTCGACAAAAGTTCTGGAGATGGAAAGAAATCACAGAAACTCAGATCCAAAGTGGCACGTAGAAGATATGTTTTGCGACATATGTTGTTAGTATGTAATTTATTCAGCTTAACAAGAACTTGTTATATTCGCTGTTGAGATCTCTGTAGACGTGAATGTTTAGAGGCAAAATGAATAAAGTGCAGGAAAATAAATGACATTTTGAATTTCAAACCACTAATACTGGGTAAAAGTAACATTTTCAGTCTGTATTTGTTAATATACGTGAATCAATTGAATAAATAATCGAAATCAATTCTTCAAATAACTATTATCAACATCAAATTGCTTAATAAAATATACGTGGTGGAAAATTTTATTAGATATCAGAATGCATTGTTTAAAAATAAATTCTTACAATTATAATTGTATATGCATTAACTAATAAACACTAAAAAAGTTTCTAGCATGAATTATACACACATACATATATCAATACACACACGTGTGTGTGTGTGTGTGTCTCCTAAAACACATTGAGGAAATTTAACCGTGTTCTTTTTATGTTGTGAGAAGAATGTACAATTGAACAAACATGTCATGTGCTACGTCATTAAGCAGACTGAGAACTTTTATCAGGTCCCAGTTAGTATGATACGCCCAATTTGTGATGCCAGTTTTACTGAAATATAGGCATAATATGTCATTGAGTGCAGGTTTTCTTTACCTTTTTAAAAGCATTCTTTGAAGATACGCTTCTAATAATACAATTAATATTTTTAATAATTACAATATTGCATTAAGTGTTCATTGTAAACATTTCAGGCACATATGAGTAAGTCGTCGTTTTCGAGTTCATCATTACAAACGTTGTATGTGGAAGAATAAGGTCTACTATTTCTTACCATGCAAAGCACCATGTGTACTATATACATCAAGGATATGTTTTGTTGTCATCATTGTAGCTGTTGTCGTTGTCCTTGTATTTGGCATGGCTATCACAATTGTTGAGTTTTGTGCCGACTGCGATGCTGTGTCTTTTATGCGGATAAAATGGCAATTAAGTTTTATTTCTACGTAAATTATCCGTATGTCACGGCAGATATTAAACATTCAAAGATTTTGCTTCATTGTAATATAATATAATAATGACGCAATTAAAAAAACCGACAGGACAAAATAGTAGCTTCAAGAATAATTGCGATATATGTGAAGAATAGAATCGATAGCAAATAGTGGAAACATAGTATTTAAGGAATTTTTAATCTGAGATTTGTTACTTAAACTGTTAGTCTTAAGTAATGTAAAACTACTTGGTCATATGTTTGTGGAATTATCTTCTTGTGGTATTTGGTGTATAGGTTTCAGAAAAACTTAAAAACCTGTTTTTATAGTTTAAAATGAAATGTCCTTATCTTCCTTTGTTCGTGTGCTTATTTAAGCACAATACGATACTTTTGGTACATCATTCGTTTGCATTTCTTTCTTATAACAAAAGGTAGTATTTTGATCCTCGTACCCGTTAGAATGATCACATTACACTCTTAAAATGTTTTCTTAAATCTTTAGTTTCTGTTGATAATATAATATCTAACTAACCTGAGAAACACGAACAAGGGTCACTTGCGGCATCAGGATAGGTGGCTAAAACATATATAGTAACAAGGTATATTTTAACACATTACAACTGCTTTTTACTATAACAGAATGAGAAAATAGATGCTGAAGTACGATCTAGAGTTTGGAAGTGCATACGGAATTCAGGGACAAAATAACTTGCTCATGGGTGGCAAATATTTCGCATGTATTAGTGCCTGGGGAGAAGGAAGGAAACGTTCATTGTTCAGTTAATTTTGTAATGAACAATTAAGTTATTGATTAGTTAAAGATGATTTCATAAGAAGTGAAGAGATAAATAATTCAGCATATTGAGGATGTACTCAATATATTCGTTAATTTTGTAATGAACAATTAAGTTATTGATTAGATAAAGATGATTTCATAAGAAGTGAAGAGATAAATAATTCAGCATATAGAGGATGTACTCAATATATTCCGCCATCGCATTCATACTTTTGATAGGAAGCCAATGATGAATCCATCATCTGACTTAATAATAAATTATGGATACAGAATACTTTTATGAAAACACACACACACACACACACATATATATATATATATATATATATATATATATATATATATATATATATATATATATATATATATATATATATATCATATAATATAAGGATCAATACAAAATAAACACCAATACATTGATCTCAGTTGCATGTACCCATAAAGGGCATACACCATCCTTGGCCAAAATCTAAACGTATAATTTCAAAATACATTACTTAAAATTTTGATATGAAGTTTTATATACAATGGATCCTGATCTGAAACAACTTTCGTACTAATAACTATTCATGCTCAACTCTTACTGGTATTAAGCATAAACGTACAAATGTTTATCCAGTGTCACTCTCCTATTACGTTATTGGCTTTCATGTATTTTGTTTTATTCAGCATAGTCCCTACTAAATGTAATATTATATGGTGACATTAATAATACGATATTGTTCATTTTTTGTATCTAATAGTAGACAAAACAGTACCTGCTGCATGAAGAAAGAAATCTACTTTGCAATCTTTTTGTCGATCATAACTTATTTCGTTGAAATATGTCCACACTGAAATAAGGTTTCAAGGCAAAATATGTAATTTCTGTAACTGTAATCATAAGCATCGAATACAAATAAGTACAATTCATATTTCACCAACATCTTAATGATCTAGATGTACATATATGAGGTGAGTACAAAAACATAATGATTTATTTTAATTAGGTGATGATTCCTTTTCACGCACATTTATTACTCGAGGTTTTAAAGAAATTAAATTAGCCAGCAAAAAATGAAAAACATGGTAAATGCAATTGACTGGTTGATTTTCTTTATGACAGCTGAATTAACCAATTCAATGTACTGAGAATGACGACAAAGGTGAAGCGGTAACTACAAATGTAATATATAATACGGTGAAATAATCACCTAAATTCATTCTTTATTTTTGTACTCTAATGGTTGAGGGAAGTTTTCACACATTATTGTTTACAAAATGCCGACAAAATGAGAACAAAGTGCTTTTGCTAACAACACGCCATGCCGGTCAACAATCTACTATAGAATATTCTGTCTACTATGGAGCCTGCGACCATTTGGTATCGGTTACGAGTCTGAAAAACTACATAATGAGCTACATTGGATACTGTAATTAATAATTCGGTGAACGTTGGATTTATTATGTCTGCAAATACTTACCAAAAATGAGCTAAATCTAAGAACACAGTAAGTGACAAAGAAACTGAAAGCTTTTCTTTAACGGTTTCATCGACTGAATATACGTAATCAACTATTGCTATATTCATCCATGATAATACTGTATTGAAATTTGGTGTATTCTTACTGTACTGGTGAGACCTGCAAGGCGATGGACTGAGTGCATACATTTCATCATGGAGGCCTGAAAGTGACGAAAATAATATTTTGATAGGAAATTTGCTGTACAAACTGATTTAATATGTTCAAGGTTCTTAATAACCTTTTATGTGAGTTTGTAAATATATGAGGCACATTTTGATTTTGAGACAATATCAATAATAAGAATAAAATTACAAATAATAACAGTTTTGATCTTCCAAATTAAATTTGGAAAACAAAATTTGCAATTTTGTTTTTTCTCATCGTCTTGTTTTTCGTTTTCTTTGCATTGTTCTTCAACTTGTTTCTTCCTTACATGCGGCATTTCATTATTTATAGACTTGCAACTTCCCGCAGTCTAAAATTCCGAAGACTTTCCTGATAATCGGGTTGTACACGGGTTGCCATTTTCAGAGTATGGTGTGACATAAGTGATATACGATGTGGTTTAGGCTGTCTATTTGATCATGTGACTCAGTCTACATGACTGAGTAGACTGTCATGTCGTTTATTTCCCTTTAATCACGATGCTGTTCATGTATATTTTCTCTGGCTCTTTAAACAACGCACGATAATTGTGTTTGCACTGCATTGTTAGTTATATACAACATGTTTTCAGCTGTTACCGACTTGTACGATGTATTACGTTTTTTTATATCTTATTCTTCCGTTTACCGCTAAAACTTTGGTCTTAGTTTTTAAAAGACTGTCTGTACTATATACATGACGCATTTGGTAGTATATGTTATATCTTATTAATTAATTTATTACAATACACCCGTCTTCTGATGAAAGTGTCAAGAAAATAATTTTGTGATTGCATTGGGCATTTCATATTGAAATAATAAAATAATAAAATGGAAACAGTCATACATATAATTGTATTGTATATAATGATATACAACATAACAGTTTTTCATTAACATTTTATACAATTTTTACAGTGCATTTGTATTAACGCCATTAGGATACAAAGTATCTAACCGAGGAATTAAATAACTTTCTCTTATAAATCTATTCATGTCTCCTCGCACAATATAAATTGGCATGAAAGAAAAATCTAATAGAGAATAGTTATTGGTATCAAAATGTATTGAATATTTAGAGAAACACGGAGGATCTCTGTAACTTTTAGATGAAAGCAATGATTATTCATTCTTTTAGAAACTTGTTGATGTGTTTGTCCAACATATTGAATGTTATATAATATGGACACAGGATATAAACATTGTAATGTCTCGCATTTTTGCATTATTACACATCAGTATTAAAAAAATTAATATATAAATGCATAGATAATTAAATGTAATAATATATTGTCACTGTATCACGTCGTCTATATTCATATATTCCTCAGAATTGAAAATCATTTGAATTCATCTATTTGTACAGCTTTTAAACACCCAATATTATGCGAATTTTTTCTTTCCGTGTTTTGAATACGAGTCTATTTGTTTGGACATCATACCAGATGCATTTTCGTTGTCTTATTTTATTCACATTATCTCTGTAAAACAGTATTATCTCCGTAAATAAAAGGTATTTTTGAAGAACAAGAATTAAGAGCTATTGTTTAGAGATATCTCAATGCCAGGATTCAAGGATATGCACAATAAATCAAAAAAGAGGCAGTATATAGTCTTGTACTTCAACATTCAAGTCGTGTAAGTAATGTATTTGGTAAATTAAAATTATTTACAAATAGGAAAGAAAAACACATTATCTGCAGAGAGCGATAAACTCGAATAGAACGACTGAAGGCATGGAATTAAAACATTTACATTTTTTAAATTGTTAACATTTTACATCTTATTCATTCAATTGGCTTGTAATTTCCAACCGTTTTCGGAGTATCCCCCTGCTTCATAATGGATACTTTCTTGATTATGTTGCTTCTGCAAATATTTGACACTGTTTTAAATTTTGGTAACATGCACTATGTAACATATGATCCAATTTGGACACGGTTATTTGAATTGTGGTACCATGAGCAGTGCACCATAATGTAACATCTTGCCAGATGTATACTAATTTATAGTCTGCTTTAACAATATTTCGATCAGGTTTAAATAAATGCATTGGCGATTCTATACAGAATGTTAATAATAATATTTGCAGCTTTGATGAATTGCTGCTTGAATTGGCTATTGCAACGGAGATAAGAACATAAACAAGCAGAGATAGTTAATTAATCTCTCCATCGAATCATAACAAAGCAGTAGAATAAGTTATTAGTATGTCTATTCAATCATATCCAATTTTAGCTAAATCCTATACGGATGACATGGATACTACCATCTCAGACCTTTCTGCAGAACGTTGATCTATTCAACAACTCAAATGTCCCTTATGTATTACTTTAATTTGGTGACGGACATATAGCTAATATTTAGGTATGATATTCTGCAACCATTATTAAAACATTTATTAACTTGAGTTTCTTGAAGATACAACAATCTGATTTTGAAGGAAATGACTATAATTAGAGTCATTTGTCGCAAGAACACTTATGATTTGTATTGTCCTTAAACTATTATAGACTGCGTTAATTACTAAAAGAGTGAGAACGATTTTAATGTTACTTAAAAATACGTAGAAAATGATTTATGTAATGCAAAGTATCTTTGGAAAAGAACTAAAGTATACTGGATTAAAGTTTTTCGTAACTTAAAATTTCATGCCTGTCTAAATTAACAAAAGTGTCATTTTTGCTGCAATTTTCGGCAAAATTCCAGTATAATTGGATCTTAAATGTCTAACTTGCTTATATGTTTGAGTGAATGAGCTAAAATAATGAGCTAATGTATCATTAGATATAATAACGTTTACATGTTATTATTTTAATAGAACGTAGAAAAATATAGTTAAAACTAAAGAAATTAAAACTATACGGTATATTCTGGACTATAAGAGAGCATCCCAAAATTATCCCATCTAACTCACCCTTTCGAAAAACAAACTTACGAGAATCTTTGCTCTTATGAAAGCCTTGGTGTTGCGGTGAAATTACTAAAAAATGTAATGAAAGGTGTCAACGAAACGTGACTAATTCTTGTTAGTACATCTTCTAAGCTGAAGTGATGCGTTAAAATCTCTTGGTCGTACGTTGTTTTGTGAAAAGGGCCACGGCCTTTCTGTACAAGATGGATACATATCTGATTGTCGATCGATCCACATTAACAATTTCGATACTGCTGATAAGCACGCCTTAGTTCTCTCAAAGCTTGAGCTTCTTCCTTTCTTCTTTTCTTTCACAATTAGAGTCGTTGACTATTTTTGCACCAACTTTTGTTCAACTACTACAACTACTACTACTAACAACAACAACAACTAAAGCAGCAACAACAATAGAAATACAACTCGTCTGCAGCATCAGTCAAAGAGGAATTTATATATCTTTTACATTGTCGACCATTAATGAGACAAAAAATACTACAGTTACTGTGCCTGTACATATAAGATGAGCTTATTACTGACACATGATGAAAAGTTTAAATGATTGTTGTCTTTCTATGTTCCGCTCAGTAATTAATGTCATGAATTAGAACATCTGTACTCAAAATAAGGTTATTAAAGCTATCATGTCGGGGATTTCTGAAGAATAGAAATACCTTACGGCAATCAAACATATACATGTTTTATTTTACAATGTCTGCACATGAAGATATTGTTTTCTATTGATTTAGATTCGAATACTTACTTTGGTAGTGTGTGTGGTGGTCTCTGCAATAATCTTGGTCTGCATTAACTGAAATGAGAAAGTTAATACTGGTTAGTATCGCACGATCAAGATTAATCATTAAATCTGCATATGGTGGATGAACTACTTAACACTTTTCATCATCATTTTATCGTTGCCAAACAAGAGGTCTGAACAACTTTAACTATACTGGTGATGTTACAAATGTGATAAGCAGAATACATTTTGCACTTCCTTATCGATAGGATGAATCCCACTTAACACTTCACACGCAAATTCCTCATTTAAAGGACAGTTTGTGTTGTGTTCCTGTAGGTGTCTAAATGAATGACTCAAATTACAACCATGGTAATGGACAGAAAGCCAAAGGACAAAAAGTCAGAATATGAGTTATCTTAGTGATAAGGGGCATACATGACATGCAGTCTTACCATGAAATTTCAAACATTTATGTTTGCGAAACAATATATTAAAATCATGACATTCTAGTATTCTTACTTATTACGTGTACAATCCGTTATAACGCGATTCCTAAGGTCCAAATAAAAAATCGCGATATAAGGTGAATCGCGTTACAAAAATTAAAAAACATACTAATAGAACATGGGCATTGAAATTTAAATGTCATTCGCCTTAACTATCCTCTTGATCATATATCGATTGTGTTGTCGCCGGGTTTCATCAGGCATCAAATAAAAGTCTTAAGGGCAAATTATAAAGTAAGTATATAGCATTGAGATCATTCGGGTATATTTAAGGCTTAGTCTGAAGAAATATAATTTTGATAAGGATATACAGGTAAACATTTGGTTTCAATAACGAATTATCCTTATCCTTTAAACAAATATACTAATAAAATGATTTTTTTGGTGCTAAATGTCTTATTCCCATGCCTACAAATATAGGCCATTTATATACAATTATAAAAGTCCAGTTTTCATCAAACAATCCTTTGCAAATGGAAGTCATCACAAGAAAGTAAGATTCTAAGCTCTAATTACAAACTTCAATTAGTGACTTTATGTCCCGTGACTTTTAATCTTACATGTAACTCATTCAAATTGTGACTTTGTGTACTCTGTCGTCCTTTTCTGTCACACTTTGTCCCATAATCGACAACCACATCACATATCGATGTGCAATTAAACACGTGTTCCTAATTTTTATGGATTTATAAAGATCAGTGTATGTTTATTTTATTAACCCATCATTGTGCTTGTTTGTATTAGTACCAACAAAAAGGGCCTTATGGAAATGAGAGCAAAGATGTTGAGCGCCCGGCTCTGATGAGATAACAATCCAAAAAGGATCTGAGGAGTTATCTGAATATAAGATGAACAGAGGCTTCGGCAAATACTTTTATTATGAAGGCAACACAAAGGGCTAGACGTATAACCCGCAATGATCTAATAAAAAAATAAAGCGGAGGGAAAGAAGGATCGTATACCATGTGTCCAAACCTACCATCCAGATAACCCTAAAGTAAGTAAAGGCATTCAGAAACATTATCCCATCTTGAATTTTTTCCGGTACACTAAAGTTAATTCTCACAAACTGACCAGGCGTATCTTACTGCAGATCTAAACAAATCAAAGACATCGTAGTCATAGCAAAGCTAGACCATTGACAAGCCATGACCACACTTGCAAATCTGATCCATATGGTGATTAATATGTAACAGACTCCAGCAACCAGAACATTTTCTAGCACAACAATGATGAAAATATCGAAAATACTTGGTACGTACAGAGCATGCAAAAGAGTGAATGTAGTTATCTCATCACAAGATCCGTAACCGTCATTATCTGGAAGAAACTCGATAAATACACAAAAGGACCAATCTTTCATAGGATGACAAAGACGCTGGACAGAAGTCTACTTACAGAACATTTCTCTTCCCGTGGACACACTTTAGTTGATATAGCATTAATTATAATTACTGACAACCCCAGCAATCAACCAGGAAATGAATCAGATTTGATGGATTCGCCGCCTGAGGGAATTAAAACCAAGTGTATAATTTAAGGCGACGAGAAAAATACATACACTCGCAAAAAGTTATCTTTTTAGAGCAGCACCTTGGCATTTAAATATCTTTTTTTCTATTTTCATTTTGCTTATTAGTCACTCATTCACCTAATATGTATGTATATGTATATATATATATATATATATATATATATATATATATATATATATATATATATATATATATATATATATATGGAAGAAAGACTGGAGAGAGATGGAGAGATAAATGAAAGTAAGAAGGAAAATAAATTAATTCACAAAAGATGCAACTTCGATAAAATTATAAGATAATTGTTTTTGTTACGGAACTAGCGATCGTTATGTGTTAGCTATATCAACAATACAGTTCAATGAGTTAGCAGTAGTGTTCATATGCGCCGGCAAAATAGCCGATAGAATTTTGTTTCGAAAATGACAAAAATTGTACACATATAAATGTGTTACTCGTGAATCCCGTTTTTCGGCAAATTACATAAAGCATTCGTATAACAAAAAATCGCAAACTCATTTCTGCTGCCAATGTGTGTTTGGTGAACAAGCTGCCGACCTATCCATCGCCGCCCCCATCCAAGCTTCCCACTAATCCCATCTTTTTACACAGCAAGTAAGATCCAGACATCGATCAATACTATCGCCTGGGCACAACTCAGTTAATGTAAATATCTATCTTTGAATCCATCAGCCAGCCTCTAGCATATAGGGTTGTGGGAGTGGGGACGATTATATTTTTGTATAAACGCCTGCAAATGGTGTTAATTTTATATTGTTAAAAGGAGGTTCTTTGAGGCTTTACAAATATTAAAATCGCTTTACGAATCTCTTTTACATTCGCTGATTCGATTGTCAGATGTGAAAAAAGCTTCTCAAAGCTAAAGTTCGTTGAAATATACCTTACTCTGGACCATTAGTGAATCAAGATTATCTTGGCAATACTGTCAGCAGAAAGAGGTGTCTTTTTAAAACTGATTTACATGGCGTCATTGAGTAGTGCACAGTGTTTACTACTCGGACAACTTATCAGCGTTAAGTTGATGAGTAGATATATATAGTTTTGTCAACACACAGTCCATAAAAAACTGATTTCGTTAAATTTGATGATTTCTATACATTCTTGACATTGATATAGGTGAAATTAATGGTCCTAATGTTGACGAGACAAATATGCATACAATGGTGCGTGATTTTCTTGTGTGAATGATAGTAGCTAAATAGCACCAAATGGCAATAAAATGAAGAAAAATCATCAGCGACCAGGTCATCTCTCCACGCCCGCAGAGGGACCTTACAGCGCTTCCACAAACCCCTAGTTGATCGGGAGGGTACTATTTCTTCCCGAGAGCCTCTTGGTCCTTCAACAGAAGGGCATCGTATTCAGGCCCCTTGGTCCATCATCGTTGCCCTGGGCGACATTTATCCTTAGTCATAGAGATTCAGTATAACTGTATACGTACGAATACGGACTGGGTTTCGATGTGTATCAGTGCCGGTGCAAAAGCATTGATGAGAAGATTGTTGATATCCTCTAAAGGTATCTGTAATTAAATATTAAAGCGGTATACGCTATACATTTCTCACTTGTATAAATGGAGAAGAAATTATAGGTAAATTGGTTAAAGATCTTTAAGCACATGCGCTAGATTGTTTATAAATATATAAAATACAGGCCTTTGCCATTTTAAATCCAGATATACCAATTTGTATCCTTGACAAAGAGATGAAAGCAAAGGTCTATGTATATATTTACTCAAAATATGCATAATGACAAATACACGTCTGCATACATACAAAGATTGTCAAGTTTCACGTGACACGTGACCTTACGCTATGAATGTAAGTTTTCGTTTCGTTTTTACTTTTGTTTTAGTCTGGGGGTGGGTCTAAAATCATTGAATCCCCCCAACCTGCTTTGCTATTTACAGACCTAATATTCAGGCATTACAATAACTAAACATTTGTACTGTGTGAACACACATATCGTGAAGAATAATGTTTAGCATTTTTTTCTACATCTCATCCAGGAAGTCTGTTACTTACATCTATAGTTTATAGCACTTGGTACATGACTCTACATATTAGTATCTATATTATGTGTAACTTTTGTCAATGACTGTAAATTCTAATGATAATGATAATCGATGCTCAAAATATTAGATTGCTAATTTGTGACCATGTTATAATCTTTTTTGTTGAGATAGAAGTGTAGATTGAGTAAAATGTATAAATAGGTGTTTACTCAGGTGTTTGCAATCAATAATAATAATAACTGTAATAATATATCAGGTTACAAATATGGGGATGTTTCAGGTCGTTTAATTGCGTTCTTAGAAGAATTAAGTTATTTCCCATTGGATGAGTTAGACCAGGTGAGTTCTTTTACGATGTTGGATAATTACAAACTGGAGGGCAAAGTATTTTTTCAACTCTTATTCTTATATATACGTTGGTAGGGTTGAAAACTTTTTTATTCGTATTGCCCTACATTCTTGTAACATCAGTGGGAAGACGTATTTAATTTTGTGTTTAGATATTACATGAATGGAAACATATGTTTAGATTATTCATTTGAATTATAAATTGCTTGTGGGACTAAATATTATTATGCGACAATATTTTTTATGCGACTACGCGAATTTATTCTAACTTGTGGACAATGTCATTGTGATTTATGAAAACTGGTGGCAGAATAGTACATTCAAGAATTTTAAATTCATTTAGAGGAGTAGATTCTATTGGACGTTACTAGAACGTTTTAGGATTATTTTTGATTCAACGCATAATAATCCAAGTTTAACATAAATGTTCTTATAATTTTTATAAATACATTATGTGTCAGCTTTAAAAAAAACCTTATTAGGTTTTTATTTCTACTGTTTTTAGTGTATGACCAGAGAGTTTTAACGGCTTCAAGTATTTAAAAAGGATTTATTGAAAAAAATTTAATCAGCAAGTGTTATTGCTTAGAAAAGACAAAGAGTCTATTTATTCTAAAAACACGTAAACACATGTTAAACACATGGTGGATATTTTCTTTTCTTCAGTTAATGCCAGATATATTTCATCGCGTAATACAAACGCGCGATAGTTTATATTAATTTGTTTCGGGATTATTGCTTCAATAATTAAACTTACTCTTCCGCCACGTAAATCTATCTAAAGCTTAGGCACATTCATTTGCTGATCAGAAAATTACAGAGAACTGAAATATTGATTTGGGGTGAAGGTATTTGCTGCTATAAGCTATTGCACCCTGCCTAAAGAAAAAACAGGTCAAATTTTAAGAGGCAACACACGGGATTCTCTTTTTTATAACAAGATACGGTAAAAGGGATACAACTATGCAAAGAAGCAAACTATTGGAATATAATATCTTCGGCAAATAAAGAAATATCCATGCCCGAGAGGTAACACAACTTTCTTTTGTTATTCAAGCTCACAATATGTTTGTTTTTTATGCAAACATTAATTCTGCTAACACAAGAAATTAAGTGTCGCACGGCATGATTGAAATATTTTATCTTTACATGTGAAAATATTAGAATATATTTTGTATATACTAAAACATAGGATTTGATGAAATATGAAAATTACTTTGCCGATAATTGTTTGCATTTTAGCCATAAATTTGTAATGGGGCAATTAGTGTTGTATTCTTCTAAATGTCATATCTCGCACATATGTCACATATTTTGACTTTAATTAAAGTCTATCTTTTTAAGACATATGCCATAATCCTGCTTAAGTCAAAGGTACCAATGCATTACAGCTTAATTTTGTTAAGTTGATTTCAAATTCCCGATATATCAAGACATTTTTATTGTTGATTTACATACAATTTATGGAATTTTTGTAACCTTGTATCTACGTCTCCAAACATATGCAGTTAAACATTACATCATCACATTTTGGTCTATTGCAAATTCCATTGCAGTCGTTCGACTATAACTATAGCTACTGATGAGTGAAATAGATTCAAGCCGACGGACATTTCTCATATAGAATTTATCGTCGGGGCATAAACTCATAAAGGGTAATCTCATATTAATTTCTTCTTGTCTAATAAAACTAGAGAATAATCAAATAAAAATAGCGTCTGCATTTCTGTCCTTTACCATCCACCTAGTACTCCTCTATCTCCCGTTTCTCGGGATCTATCTCTCTTTCTGTCTCTGTCTGCCTGTAGATCAAAACGAGCAATGCAAGTGACAGTAAACTTTGACCACGAAGTTTTATTATGTTAAGTAAATATACACGCACTCACAAATGATCTCATCAATCATGATGAGGTAAAATATTTTGGATATTGTATTTGACGTATTGGGTAGAGTATATTGTGCGCTGGATATTATGTTTGTACGATTTCACCTTCTTTCAGATACTAGTTGGTGAGGGGACTATACAAGGTGTTTGGATTGTGTGTATGGGATGTTCGATGGTATAGGTGATGTGATGGATAGCTTGCTTGTGCGACTTAATCTCCTCTCTGTAAACCCCACCCATTTCTTCTGTTAGTAAGTGTTGGGTTGCATCTGTTGGGTATCGGATTATATAGGTTATGAGATGGAGTGTTTGTGAGTTTTAGTCGTTTCGTATACATACTACCCCCTTCTTCGGATAGTTGGTGTGAGTTTTAATTTTCTACAGAAAGCACTTTGGATAGTCTATATTGAGTATTACGTTGTCGAAGTGATGTGTTGGATAGTATGTTTGTGCTATTTGATCTCCTTTGTTCACTATACCCCATTCGTCAGATAGTTGGTGTGGGATTATAGACACTACACAATGTGCTTTGGATAGTGTATATGTGGTATTGGATTGTATTCATGGATGGTACATTTATGCTATTCATCACCTTCTTTCACAGAGTCCCCATTTCTTCTAACAGTTGGTATGGGATTTTAAGCACTACACGGGGCACATGGATTGTGTGTATCGATTGCTGGATGGTATAAATGATGTGCTGGATGGTATGTTTGTGAGATTTCGATTCGATCATTTTTGTTTTTCTGATAGTAAGTGCACAGTTGTAGACACTAGAAAAGACGTTATGAATTGTGTGTATGGAGTGTTGGATTCTATAGGTGATGTGAACGATACCTTTTCTTATGAAAGTTAGTGTGAAGACACTCTACAAAGTTTTTAATATTGTGTGTATTGGATATAGGATGGTATAGGTGATGTGTAAGCATATTTGTGACATTTTATTCTTTCTTTTATACAATATTCCTATCTTCGGATAATTGGTGTGGGACTTATTAGTGAGATTTCATATTGTTTTATACAATATCTCTATCTGGGATTTTATGGACTACACAAAGAATTTCGGCTTGCATATAACATGATGCATGGTATAGATCATGAGAAGGATAGTAAGATTGTGAGATTTGGTCAAATAGTTTACACACTACACCTTTTTTCTAACAAAAAGTGTAGATTTTTAATAATATACAAAACTTGTTGGATTGTGTACATTCTGTGTTTGGATTACATAGGTGGTTGTTGAGAATAGGTGGTGTGATGAATTGTATATTTGTTTATAGTGTGTAGTGATGCATGAGAAACAAGAACTTTAGACAAACGGCCAACTCACAACTCAGGCAAGCTACCAGAGATAGTCCTTAAGTTCAATAACTTTGACATTAATGATGCAAACTAAATCCAAATCAATGGAACCGCAGTGGATACAAACATCGCCACTTCGTATGCTGATATTCTTATGGCAAGAATGGCAGGAAGCTATCAACCTATTTGGAACTTGCACCACACCAGTGGATAAGTTTCATCAATGATACAGAAATGAAGTGGCAAAATATAAGAGAAAATCTGAATGATTTAATCTAAAAAACAACTTCTATCCTTCAGTAAAATTCACGACAGAAGCCTCTAACTCAAGCCATAATTTTCTAGATACAACATTCAAGCAAGTAAAACACAAACTTCATACAGACACCTGCTCAAACCAAATGATAACAGCAATATCTTCTCCCAGCCTGTTGTCATCTAAAACAATCCATTCGAAGCACCCCATACAGTCAGGCACTGAGGCAGATCTGCTCCAACAATAAAACATTCCAAATAAGATTTGAAACATTATATGAATATATGATTAACAGAGGCTACCTAAATGATCTGATAGAGGACGCAAACCAAACGGCTCAACTGTGATGACCTATTAAATTAGAGAGACGGAAAAGGTTGGTCGGATACTATTTACCCTCACTATCTTCCAGACAACCCCAAAGTATGAAAAAATAATCATCGGTAAAGGGTGACCAATCGTGGAATCTTGTGACACGTTCAAGATAATCCTCCTGAGAACAACACAGTAGCCTACTGGAGGCAAACAAAAAACCCTTCAAAGACATCTTTGTTTGGGCGAATAAACGCCAATCACTCACCACGACCACCCTAGTAAATCTGGCCCCTGTGGTGTACAACATGTCAACATATAACAGACAGCACCTTTCTATCACGACAAAACTGTATCACAACAACGAGCAAAAATCTTAAATTACATAACCCAAACAGAACGTGAAAAACATAGGATGTAATTTATATCATCATGTGTAATATATGTAGCATTCAATATGTCGGAGAAATTGAGAGGCTACACAGCAGATACAATCTTAACAGATCTGATTGAATAACAGAAAAGCTGTAGCAAAGTCCATTTGCAGAACGCTACTTTTCCCATGGACAAAACTCCAGTGATGTACCACCTATTGCAATTGCTCACAATCCCAATAAAGGATGTAGTCCAACAAATTACGGTGTAATACATGTCATTAATGTTATGGTGCTACGTCTTACTGCCCAAATAACGACCATGTGTAGTGTGTTCCGATGTGGAATGACATCTGAACGAGCTCCCAAATTTTCAAGAATATCACATATATTTCCCAGCCTATATTGACTCTTTTCTACAAATAAGAGTCATGTTGACCTACGCGGACTTTATTTTGATATCTTTATTCGAATAAATTCAAATTCTCGCACAAGACAATGTTGCCTGACGGTCTTCCGTCAGTCAACTTTAAAAGATGCTACACAAAGTCGTTATTTAGGCAGTAAGAGGTAGCACCAAAACAAAAAATATCATATGATTCATCTTACGTTGTAGAACTACGAAAGAATGGAGATAACGAACACTAATCATTTAATCTTTTTTCTATATTGCCCTGCCTGTAAATATGTCAGTGAAAAATATAACAGCTGCACATGTGTATATCAACATATATTTATATAAACACGTAATGCACCATATTTGGGTCATGCAAATGTGAAACGATTCGAGCACATATGTATATCTATTTATAAGTTTATAGTATCAGATTTCTATATTCAACCAGGAAATATGTCCAGTGTTTAACAAAATGGTTTTAGAAGTGGTAAACTTTGAAGCAGAGACACACGGCACAACGCTAATATAGGTTTTGAAAGACATTGATGCAGTCAAATTATTTCTATATCTTTTCTAATTAAGAAATAACAAATTTATTTACGTGAGGAGTAATATCACTTCTATATATGCTGACCTTGTTTCCGGGACATAATAGTCGCTTAAGGCGGAAGTTTAAAAGAAAATTACTGACTTAAGTTTGACAAAAGCCATGGATCAGATGATGGGCTCAAATTTCAGGACTTTAAGGTTCAGATCCCTCAACGTGAATGCTAAAATGTTTAATGGTGGGATATTAATGCATTCTAATAACTACTGAACGTATCATGCTATAGAATAAATGATTCTTACAGCCCATGTAGTCGATGATTTTATTTCTACATTGTGGATTTCTTCTGTGTATGTCTGCAAGGTAACTCCACACTACAATGAAATCAAACGTCATAAATTTAAAGTCCAAAGAATGTTTACGTTTTCATTCACTAGTGACGTAAAGAGTTGTTTATTATGGGAGCGATATCTAGTTTTATTACGTGCTCATTTTGTTTTCTCCGTTAACTTTACATTGACAGAATCGTTTAATAGTCACCGATATTGAACACCTTCATATTGTTCTCCTTGCGTTTGATGCACATTAGCGCGTGGTATGCTATACATTTAAAAGGTCGATGGGCGAAGCTATTTGCGCATAAATACTATTATTGCGTATTGAAGGAATCTAACATTGTTTACTTTATTATTTTAATAATAAAATAATAAATTTTATTATTAAATATATTTGGTTGTGAAATTTATTAATAATGTCTTTGGTAATGAAAAAAAAAGAGCATATAATGAAAAGGTCGCTGCATTTGAATGGAAAAATATAAACTGGGTTTTTTATGGATATGTTGCATTCCCAAGGATGTGCAGTATAGCCATCCGAACAACTCGTTCATATTTTCCCATACAAATGTAGTAACCGATAATTACAAAACTCTGTTTGCCTAAAAGCTCTTCTGTCTTTTGCAATACATTCCACCGACCACACATAGAATTGTCGATTGTAATGGTGAAGAAATTATGGTAAATATTTTGTTTTCATTTGCTTGCATTTTGCAATTTTTATTCGTCATTAAAATAGTACATTCTGTCATTGAAAATAATTTTGTCATATTGAAGTAATTAACGTGATCGCAATGTACTGACACACCGTCTGCGTAGCCATAATAACCTTTCAGAGCAAGAAGAGATGTATTCAACTAAGAACTTACTGTTGTTCACACTAACGCACTGCTCTGGATGTAAACCCAAAATGTATAGGTCTGTAATAGACAAAAAATTGTAATTCATTGAAGCAGTTGTCCATTACATGCAATATCTACATATATCGCCACTTAGAACGCCAGAGGAATAATGAAACAAATACCGTTATTTATTCAGTCCACACAAGTTATGTAGTCTTTAATCTATTTCAGCCAATGACCAAGGTGTCATTAACTCGTGGAGCGTAATAAGAGTTTCAGAAATATCCTTGTTTAAATCAGATATGTATTAAAAATTAACATTATATTTTCTGTTTAGATTTTAACGGTATCCTACGTCTTAAGAGATTTTATGAGATATATACCATCATTTGAATTTTCTCTGAAAATATAATATTAATTATTGTCTGGGTATTTTGAAAACAACTTTAAGATATATTATTTTGTTTCCTCCGATTTTGCGAGAAATCATTTTGTTGCAACTCGATATACATGTTATGATTTAAGTATGGCAAGGTATGTAGCGCAAAAATGTTTTCCCTCTAGAAATTATCGTATCTGATCTGCATTCTTTCACAGAGTATTGCATATTTAAGGTACACAAACAGGAACTAGTGTATAAACAGCAATACGTATATGTAATTCACAGTCCGGTTCCTCTTAGTTTCAGCAAATCAGTATGGTTATATAAAGGTATAAATTAAATAACATTGATTATTACGTACAGTTATATGAATCGTACTGTAAACAATAATCAGACGGAAGAGAGCCTGGAGGTGTAATACTCGCTGTAACTGAAACTGTTCCTTGCTGTACACCGGATCCTGTGAAAATATTGTATGTGGAAAAATTTATATATTAAAAATTAATTCAATGTTATATTTTGTTCTCTGATACAAACTGTATATGCTCATTTAACACGTACAAATCTATACGGAAGATGGCACATTTAGATTTTGTAACAACATAAAGTTACATTTGGAAAAACACAAATCTTCTATAGTAATTATGGTCAGCTTCCATTTCATTGCAGACACGCATACAATTTAGGCATGTAGTTCTTTTCAATTTTGCGTTAATAAACATATTAGTAATTAATTATGTAAAAAGGTCAATCGTAACGAATTCATATTTTCATATTGCATACAGCTTAACTTAGTTGTTAACAAATTTATTGATATGCTACATACTGATGTGTGAATCATACAACTCAATATAACTGTGGGTCATTTTACCTTTGCTTTAGTCCTGCTAAGTAGATTTCTTCAGATAATGTACATTTTGACCAAACTGATTCTAATCAAGTTGGGAACAGAGTGACTATTTCTAATATTAAAACATGGTAATCGGGCGTATTGTCTATATTTTGCCTATTGGTTATAAATTGGGATGTTTAGTTTTCAATGCATATACAAGTTTTCATAAGAAATGAAGTTCTTTATACAAACTTTTTCATTAACAATAGAAGAGGCGAACTTTAAGAAACTTCTTGTTTCCATTGACTTTGTTGGGCTGAGTAAGAAGATTTTTTAAATGAAATGAAGTTGTTGTATCTTGTCGCAGTTAAATAAAAAATTACCTTGTCTACAACCACAAGTTATCAACGATAAACGTTGGATTTTTCATTGCAACAGTCTCCAAAAAAAAAACTTCCAATAATAAATATTTTGTTAAAAATATTCGACATGACTAACATCAACTATTTAAATAGTATAACGTTGGAAAACTAAAATATACAAACCTATTAACACAATATCCACAGAACAGACGAATGATGTGGACTAAACAAAAAGTAAATTAAATGCTTGACAATTACCAATGAAAATTTCATTCTATTCAGTAAATGAGAAACGCTTTGATGAAATTTCAAGTTAAAGGAATATAAAATTTAAATACTCTACTTGCTGACCAAAAACAAAATTTGGCAGAGAGAAGAAACAGGAATTAATACTTCTCCCCAATTAAAATTAGAATATTTATAGTCACAAATTTACAAGAATTACATATGAATATATCCATAATTACTGTAATAATTCTGGAAAGAAGATTGCATAATATCGATTTTAATAAATTTTTTTTATCAAATTTCTTATATAAAATGAAGAAAACTCCAGGCTACTGATTACCTGTATTGTTAGTATGACAGGAACAGTGATTCGGCAATCTGTGAAATTTATCTAAAAATATATTACATAACCTATCAAGCAAAAGCGACAACAAAATGCTATATATCCTTAAATACTAAGCAGTTTGAACTCTAAAAGTTAGGAAAAGGTACCTGGGGTGGGAGAGGAGAAGAGAGAAACAACAGTACAATTAAAAGACAATATATTTAAATAAAGGAAGATGTATGTTTTTAATGACAGATGACTCTGAAAATGATATTAATTAAACGCACTGCAAGACAGAAAAAAACAATTATAACATTTTTGTATATACATTCATATAAGCAATTTTTATCAAATGCAACAAAGTATGAGTTTAAAAATTTTCAGCAGCTGCAAATAATAAGACTGAGTTTTATCAGTTTTGATAACAAAAAGTACAGTATTTGCTCGGTTATTAATTCAGTCCAACTGCCATTGACAAACATTTGATCTGACATAGCTTAATACGATGGCAAACCATAGTCTTTATTATTTATTTTACTGAATACTAATAGCAAAATGCATTGACCGATCTCTACGAGTGCATTATTTGATGGCAGATCGTCACATCTCTGTGCACTTTGCAAACGAATTCGACTTACACGGTGTTATGTATATCAATGCTGTGTGCTTATTTATTTGTCAGTGATTGATGGATGCTGATATAGCTTCTGCATACTGGACTTTTGTCATTCTTGTAAGAAGCAAACAAGCTATTTACTTGAAGTAAATTCAAAGCCTAACCTTATTCACGAGTTCGTGATATTTTCTATGGGAATTCAGAGCATTACATTATGCCTTAGGTCATGGTGTATTTTTTCAATAGAGAAACTGCTAAACAAATAGTTACTTCTCTTCCTAAGATCAGTTTTTGTGGATTCCATGTTTTAAATCTAAGTTTATAGTAATGTTCATTAAATATTCTAGAATAATTATTAAAAAACTTTGACTGGATTACGCATTCATTTTGGATTTTTCATTCAAATTCATTCTAAATTTTTTAAATTATGCATATATCAAGATATTCAAGATCGTTGGTAGATCATGACATACAAGACCATTGAAATTCATTTGGAACATTCTACATCTTGTTACTTTTGATAGAATATTAAGAAGCATTTTGAACCTAATTCTCAAAACTGTAAGTGTCTTTTGATCTTTCACTTTGTGCTCTATGGAGATAAAATGTTGGTAGAACTCTAATTATTTTTGTTTTAGTTTTCACTTTGTATTCTATGGAAATAAAGTTTTTTTGACTTCTAGTTATTTATTTTTCTACTATCGTTTATTCTTTTTTGTCAAATTGATTTAGGCCTAGAGAGGTAACGCTCATTGATCTACAGAATGCACAATGAAAGTAAGCATGAGATTATAACCAACTAAATATAAAAGAAAACAAAGGTTATATATATATATATATATATATATATATATATATATATATATATATATATATATATATATATATATATATAAAGAATACAAATCATATGGCGAATAACAACCCTCTCAAGCGTACTGGATCCACCAAGGGATCACGTTTGTCAGGGATTAATTAAAATAGATGCAATAAACTGACGACGAACAGTACGAAACTAGTAACTAACTAGCCTAAGCGCTTTCGACTCTTAATGAGTCTTTTTCAAAGGCAAATACAAAACATAGTTACGACAAACAAATAAACACAAAAACGTTGCGTTTGTAAACCTCTACATTTCTATCTTCACATGTGCTAAAACTATAAATACAACCAGCTTGTATAGATTAGTTGCGGAAACTGAAAACGTTGTATAATTCCCTAAAAGTCTACAAGCCAAAGCGACATCTATTTTTACTTTGTGTACATATGTAACGCAGATTATATCCCGGATATTTGGTTCTATACCGGTTATTCTTATAGTAAAAATTGCACTAGTAGAATTTAACATTTTCTAAATCTTCTTATCCTTCAATTTTTACTATAAGAATAACTGGTATAGAACCAAATATCCGGGATATAATCTGCGTTCCATATGTACACAAAGTAAAAATAGATGTCGCTTTGGCTTGTAGACTTTTAGGGAATTATACAACGTTTTCAGTTTCCGCAACTAATCTATACAAGCTGGTTGTATTTATAGTTTTAGCACATGTGAAGATAGAAATGTAGAGGTTTACAAACGCAACGTTTTTGTGTTTATTTGCTTGTCGTAACTATGTTTTGTATTTGCCTTTGAAAAAGACTCATTAAGAGTCGAAAGCGCTTAGGCTAGTTAGTTACTAGTTTCGTACTGTTCGTCGTCAGTTTATTGCATCTATATATATATATATATATATATATATATATATATATATATATATATATATATATATATATATATATCTATATATATCTATATATATATATATATATATATATATATATATATATATATATATATATATATATATATATATATATTGTTTTCTTGATATTTACATTGTTTAGCTCAAAGAGGAATTGTTATACAACTGTAATATTTGTTTCATGAAATGGCATTTCAGTGATATTCCTTATCCAAATAGCATGTTATTACCTGCAATATGTAGAACAATGTCCAGTCGGCAAATATCAGAACTGATAGCAGCAAGTAAATTCCATACTGAAATAATAAGACAATTTAAAGCGAAAGTATGAAAGATTTATTCCTGTACGTATGATTCAAGTGCATGTATATTTATCTATTACTGTACCTACATGATCATGGACATTCAACTATATTTGACCAAGGGAGATAAATATTTTTTTCTCTATATAAATGTACCATTGACAAAAAACAATGTTACCTATAAGTGTGTATGTATGCATACGTGTATTCCTAAAAAGGCAGATTAAAATGAATGAACATCAAAAGTGTACATTTCGTTTTAAACGAAATTTCCAAATAATTATTTCCCAATATAATTTACTATCAAAAGAACAAATTTCTGAACTATTCATGTAGAAAACTCCTCTAACTCAAACATTCTGTCAAAGTAATTTCGGCACTTTGCAAAGGCTCTCTCTGTCTGCCTGTTTGTCATCTCTCTCTCTCTCTTTCTCTCTTTATATATATATATATATATATATATATATATATATATATATATATATATAAATATATATATATATATATATATATATATATATATATATATATATATATATATATATATATATATATATATATATATATATATATATATATATAGTCAGTTATATTTTTTCACCTGAGTGATGGCTTTGACACCGCGGCTGTGTTTCATTAATGGTGTTTCCACCGTTTCGGAAGTAAGTCAAAAAGAGTTCTACAAAAAAGAAATTAATCAAAATACAAATATTAAATCACACTTATACTTTAAGAAATCTGAGCGTATATTTTTCACATGAATTACATATGCGTCCTATCAAATTTTATTTTGCTTTTTATCAATTTTATTTCCTTACCATCTATATATTTTTCTTACTATCTCTCTCTCTCCCTCTCTCTCTCTCTCTCTCTCTCTCTCTCTCTCTATATATATATATATATATATATATATATATATATATATATATATATATATATATATATATATATATATATATATATATATATATACGATAAAATGACAAGGAACAATGATGAATTAGACCTTTACATGTATTATGTTTTAACTAGTTTATATCAATTTATTTTGGATACTGTAAAATATTTATGTTCCAAGGAAAGAAGTGGTATCTTACTGGATACACCGCCTTAGAACATTGAAACCAAGCCGTGTAAGCCAAGAAGTCTAAAAATACAGCCATTCACAAATAAAAATTTTCTTTTGCAGCCGACACATTTTCTTTAAAATAATTATCTTAATATACTTAATAGCCTAATATTACTATTAAAACAATGCAATATCTGGGATATAATGTGCGCTTGCATAAATGTACATAAAATAACAGGTATCCTAATGGCTCATCCATTTCTATGTCAATACAAATTTTGTCTATGATCCTCAACAATCTGATATATCCTAGACGAAACACAATCATATTTAATGGGGGGTGTTGGCTGCAGAAACAGCCTTGTAAGGTTTGCAAACACTACGGTTTTCTGTTTTATTTGCTTCTATTATCTATATTTTTTTAAAATGTCTTTGAAAAAGACTCATTGGCTTGTACAAAAAAAAATCTTCAGTTTTTATCGATTCGAGACTGAGAGATGAAAGGTCGTCTCAAATTAGGGGCAGATTATTCGTTTTTGTACCACAATTTTTGTGGTATTCTGTTATAAGGACCGCATTACAATTATGTTCTCTTTCCATCAGTAGTATTTATATATTTATTTATGCATAATGTATAATGATGCGCTATGTTGACTAGCTTAGAAACATCGTCTTGGTGTTTGATTCAACATATTTGACTAATGGGTCAATGTTAGATACAAAACGTGGATGTTGTTCGCACTTAAAATCCCAATTCTTTGAGCAGATCATTTTATGTATGAACGAAACTTACGGATATAGGGCTGCCGCCAACATTGGTTTAAATTGTCAAGGAGACCTGGAAAATATAAAGCAATAATATTCACACCGACGTTCTTTAACTGCATGAAAAATTGACCAAACGCAATAATAATAATTTGTAAAAGGCTGATTAGTTGGGATAATTTTTCTAAATGTTATTGTATAAAATTATAGAGCGTTCCAAAATTTACATTACAATAATTTAGACATTTCTTTATAGTAGGATGATTGACTGAAGACAACAAAGTTTTTGAGCACAAAATAAGTTTGTCCGAACTTAAAAAAAAATAAATTTACCTTGTTTGTCATTTACTATGAGCACTTTATTCGTGGAATATTAAAATGTCAATGATAAGTTTAATCAAAGAAATATAAAATATATCCGTAAATGACGATGTGAACAAACCTTTACTATTTTCAAAAATATATATTCTCACATCTCCTTGTGGTATGAGAATAATACGAGCAAACCTTATTCTTTTTTAAACCATGTGTTACCAACTCATGTCGTAATACCTAGGTGTTCCATTGAAACAAGAAAAAACACGACAAATACTCATGCAAATTCCTATCACACGGCGAGTCCGTTCCAAAGTAACCACTCTTGTTTCAAAGAAACATCTAAAACTCATTCTCATCTTTTGACTGAATATTCAATAGTGCGCAAATAAATATAAATATTTATGCCAGCATGTGTATATGAATAAACCTGAATTATGAAATTCAACATACATCGGAGGAAGGCTATACATATTTCAGTTTAACATAAAAACAACGTTCTCATCATAAAAAAATAACACGTACTGCTATAAGATATTGATTTGATTTAAAGGAAATACAAATTTTTAAACATGTCGTTTAATGAAGATAACATAACGATCCCGATTTTAAAACATAACTGTATGAATAAGAATGAAACCATCATGAAATATGAAAATTTGTATTTGCTTTTCAAATTCAACTGGAGGATCTTTTAATCTTTTAAAGGGCAGTCTACAGTGAATCAGTATATATATACATGGAATTAAAGGAACAAAGTTCGAATAAAAGCAACACATAGTAACACATTGTATGAAGTAGTTATTTTTTAATAACTTTAAGAATATAAAAAAGTAACATATACAGTAAATCATTCATAAGTTTGAATGGATCAATGAAACATTGTAAATGCAGAAAGGTTCCCGTGGCTGATGAATGTCTGCTTTGGACATATTCCATGACCTTTTCAATACCGTTTGAATTAGTTGGAAATATGAACGCTAAAGATATCTTTACTACGATCCGGGAAAAACACAAATATCAAGGAACTGTGAGAATATTTTAGCCAAGAAAAGAAATTAACTAAGATACGCTGGCTTGAAAGAATATTTAACTAAACACCTACACATTATGTAAAGAATCAAAATAAATATTTCCTTACATGTTGGTCTGGAGCATGATTAGAGGCAAGTTGACGTTAGTTCACATTGAAAAGTATGATACATACGGCTATCAAGACAAATAGATATAGTCATAGATATGTCTTTTCAAAATACAAACGAGCTAAATTAACAAAAACGAATTAAGATTAATATGCACATTTTCAGAAAAATGTTCTAAGATTGAAGGTCCAATAGTCATCAATTTAAGATGAAGGAAAGGATGTTTACATCAGAAAAACGATTGTCAGAAAAAAGACAACATTGAATACTGTTAAGCTTACCAACACCGATAAAATAAAACGATTCAGCAGATTACTGAAAACTAGAGTGTGAAATTATTTCACTCCAAATGAAACCCAAAACAATAGGTAGGAATGTTGTTAAAGTTAAGTTATGGATACGTCAACACCGTTTGAACAGATCTAAAATATGAATTAGACCATTCGTTTATTTAACAACTCATATATTAAGAATTAGTGAAAGAAAATGTAATGTTACCACGCATATATTCAAAATTTGGGCGCGTAATAAAATTTCGATGGGCGGAATATCGAGGGTATGTTTAGCGAATAAAATTTATTTCTATTCTAGTAATAAGATTATATATATATATATATATATATATATATATATATATATATATATATATATATATATATATATATATATATATATATATATATATATATATAAAGTTGAGTGATATTGAAATGATATTGAAATCCATAATAATGAAAGGTAACATGGAAATAGAAAGGATATGACGAATGGTTACAAGGTTGTGATCTAGCCTGAAAATGTTCATTCTGATAAAAAGGACGTGTCAAAACCGTGTCTCAGTAATGGAAACAAATTGAAACACCATATAAAGTTATCATTATTATGTAACATCAAAAGTTTCATTTCAAGGGCAATAACTATCTCTTGATTGCAACAAATATAAACATGCAATTTAGAGAGTGGAAAGACTAAAACACAGTGGTGATGATTATAAGTCATTCTATGAGATTTTGAATAAATGAAAGACATTTCAAATAAAATCTGGCATAGAAGTAGGGACTGTTGATATTGTCATTACTTCAACTATATCTATATCAAAAGTTGTTGCACGCTTTCTAGGAATAACATTTCAAGTTCTTCAGCTACTAGTAATTTTGCTCTCACTTTTGAATTTAATTTTCCAATAAATTATTTTCTAAAATGCTCTTCAAGTTCATTAGAAACCCATCTATGTGCGCTTTCTTTCTTCGCACACTTTCCAGATTTTCTTTCAATGCTCATTGTTTGATTGGTCTGTTTCTTTACTGGTTTTCATCTCCTTACGTTTTAACATAATTTTGCATTCTGCATTTAAATTGAAAATTTGTAATACTTTAAATATTCTTAATTGTGCCTCATCGTTTCTATGGTGCATAATTTTTTCACTGCATTACATCAGTTTAAAGTTCTACGTAAGATTAGTTTAAACACTGAAAAGGAATCACAACATTGTCTTTGAATAACTAACTTGATAGAAAATGTGAAAATACAACAGTTCAGTTATACTTAACTAACCGACCCATCAAGAAATATTTTACAAAAAAAATAAACACTTGTTACTATAATGAGCAAATCTGAAATGGATACTGCAAATGAACGTGTATTTTATACTATGAATATAACATACGAACATAAAAAGAAATTACAAAATGTATATTCAACAGGATTAAATATTTAACGTTCCACCAGGTTTCTTCAACCGATCAGTAATGTGGTGTGATTATAATTTTTAACGTAGCCTTAACAATGCTCCAATCATATCACTACGATATCTACAGAGTGTGAGTTTATAGTGATGACTAAAACATTGGCATCATGCCGCAGACATGTAGTATAATGTCCCATTCGGTCTCATTATCCTGACACCAGGCCGAATGGGTCTAACACTAACCTCCAAATGCTAAGCGCAAAAGCGAGGCAACTGTTAGTACCATTTTTGTAAGTCTTTGGTATTATTTGACCGGACATCGAACCCACGACCTCCCGCTACCTCTGACCCCTAGACCACCGGAGCGGTTTCAACCGCTCAGCTGAATCTTGAAGATAACTTTGCCTGAATTGGTTATAAATAATTGTTTTCAAACAAACGTTATTCCTTGGAGTATTTTCATACCAAAATAAGAGGTACGAATAAAATGCTGCTAAAATAGTAATGTGCTCATTTTGATTTTTATCCACGCACGGGAAGGAAATGTACAATTTTGGAAATTATACAACGTGTGGTCAACATGTCGCTTATACACTACTTCCCCAAAAATAAAAACAAGTAAATGGAAGGTCAAGCAATATAAATAAAATACTAATGTATCTTGTAAGAAGATGTCACTTTTATCATCATCGATTAAATGAATTGTTCAAATAGAACAAAATGATGGCCAAATTTATTTTACTGTATTGAAATAAAGGATTAATTTGACTGAACCTAGATCGTTTGCTTTACTTCAACTATATAAAGGAACGACTACACTCATTAGCATACACCGTACCTTCGACACCAGATTCACTCTTCTCCGTGAATTCATGTTTTAATTTGTTATATAAATACATTAGTTATTTTTGTGATACAAGAATGAGACTTACCCAAATAATAACCTGTTTTCATAAAACCGATATAATTTTACAAATTGGCTGTCGTTGTTATGTTGTACAAACATAGGTATATAGCATAGATGAAAATATAGACGAAATTATGATATAGAGAATTGCTACTTTACTATTCACAAGTCGTTAATAAATAGCAATATTAATTTATTTACCGTCACCCACATAATAATAATCCATCTCGTTTGTTCCAGCACAAGTACAATATGATGGCGTTGAATGGTAGTCGTGAAATGTTTCTGAAACAAAATTACTGATTCAATTCATTATATTACATAAATGTATTTAAGCATAAATAAAATGATCACTTTCCCAATGCATGTATGCATCATATGATTTGCTATCTGCATGGATACATGAATGAATAAACACATACACAGAAGCATCATTACATTAAAACAAACAGTGAACATATATACATACAGTGCATATCACAAATAGCTGAGACAAATAATAAAGTCAGTCAATTTATCTGGCTTTCTTTTTGTGCATTTATGTATATGTGCATTAAGGAAAATGAACGTACGTGAGAACACGATTGGAAAGCATAGCTTCGATACTGTTTAACTATCTAAGAACACATGCAAATTCTCTGTAATTTTCGTTTTTAATTGAAAGATTATCTTTTCAGTTTATTCTGAATTTCCAGTATTGAATTGGTTACGGCGATAGTTGCTCAAGTGTAAGAGATACAACTCAGGGATAAATAGGTTACGGTCAGAGTACTTTAATACTGAATTAGGTCTAGAAACTTCTTGCGGTATAACATACAAAGAACACTTCAATATTACTGTAGTATAACAGTATCATTTTAGTGGTTGAGATCGTGGCGTATTGTAATAAAACAGACCAGGGATGCTACAATACTACTGCATTATGACAGTTATGTTGGCGTGGAAGGGATCTAGGATGTATATTTTAGAATAGTGGATCAGGAATACTACAATAATACTGTATTATGACGGTATTATTGGCATGGATGAGATCTAAACAAGTATGTTGTAGTATAATAGATCAGGAATACTACAACTTTACTGTAGTAAGACCGTATCATTCGAGTGAACGAGGTCGAAATGTATGTGTTCACGTCTAAAAAATGTGTAAACAAATGAGGCAGCAGCGGATACAGGTATCACACCATTAACTGGCCTCATCATGAACCTACTGTGTTTAATGCGTTGGTCAAATCTAACGCTTTAAAGCAATATGAAAAATATCGATGTCACTGATATCAAGGGAAACCTATTTTCAACCATATAACCATTTCATAATCTGCAACAACAAATAGTGTCTTCTTACACTTTTCTGAGTAAGAACAGTTGTTCAAAGAGTATGTATAGTTAGTTATATTGGGGATGATAAGGCCTGGCAGTGACAACAGTCGTACCAAATAACTATTTGCAGTCAAAGGTCAAAACTGTTCACAGTAATAGGGAATGTGGCCTTTTAGTAGAATGCACTTACCTAAAATGTATCTGAAAGCCACGAGTGGTTCAGACGACATAACATAATCTGTCAGAGCAAGCATATTCCACTAACGGATTTAATTTGAACAAAACGTGTAGAGCAATTATTCATAATCAGTTCTTTCCTTGCAAACATTTAGTGTCGGTTTTAGACCTTCAACCACTCTATTGCACTTAATTGTCCTTTAAATATCCATCAAGCTAAATCTGCAGAGCATGATACATTAATTGCTTCTGTGCTCAGACACAAAACGTCCATCGTCTATTCAGTTTATATGTAACGCCGGTCGACGGTCGAGTATGTTACCCTTACTATCGATGATGTATGCAATAGTCAAGAATCTAGTGATGTAGCAATATTTGAAACAACAGTTGGATATCAGATATTGATATACACTTTTTTGGTTTTAAGTGACGCTACTGAGGTATATTTATGACACTACTGCTTGATAGAAGACTTGAACTTCTTTGAATTATTTCTATGAATGACTTTTAAGTTACTGTCAACGTATTTCCTAAGTAATTTCTTATCTAAATTCATGTCATGTGTATTATCTATTACATTTGCCTAACGGTGTGCTGTGTATATCGTCGAATCGTCGAGTGCTAAGTATGCCTCTATCCTTTTCCGGGTAACATATTTTAAAACAAATTAAACCTGGCAGAAAATAATCATGATTTATAATCTATGTAACAACGAAAGGCTTACAACTTGTTCAAACAATTTAAGTGGAGGGTTTGTGTTTTCATTACGACTTGATGCAAAGCTTCACACGGCATGAAATTGTCTGTCCCACTCCTAAATTTGAATCATTTTGACGCACTTGGAAGAGAGAGCAGTCCTTGCTGAATTCTCAAAAGCACGAAGATTTGAAGCAATAGCTTTGGTTTTCGTGCGATGAAATAACTAACCAAACAAAATAGAAACAAAACAAATAGCTTTGATACAACTGAGATCCTTTGCTGGTGACCAAAATGACAAAATGACAGTAGGTAGTTAGGTTGTATCTATTACAGGGTAACACAGTAAAGGAAATGCTCTTCCAAACTGAAATAATTTATTTAAACTTAGAATAGCAATTATGTCACTGATCAATGTTACATGGTGAATATAATATCTATGTTAGCAAATTCACTTTGGAACACACAAAGTCTAGATAATGATATCGGACACTTAAACGTCCTTTAAAATGCCTTGATCAGTTTTGGAATATACTATTAATGCGCGAATAAAATGAAGTATCGGAATAGTTTGTAAAATATTTAAGGTTTACATGCTACAAATTGTTGCATTTGGGACAAATGATTCATATTCAAGATTGTTAAAGAAGTCTTTATTCTGGTTTGGTAAATGTAGAAAAATAAAATCCTCGTCCTTGCTGATTGGAATACAGATAAGACACGTACTTGCGAATATTCCATCCATAAATTCATTCATCCATGATTTCACGCATATACACATAGATGAAAAGTATAAATATATATATATATATATATATATATATATATATATATATATATATATATATATATATAACGTATCGGTGGACTTTATTTTGAGAAATATTAAGAATAAGCAATAAAAGAAGAAAATAATACTCACGACCTAGCTCATGTATAATTTGCTGCATGCATGCAGGACCATTTGGAGCATGTCCGGATAGCGTCTCTAAAATTCTCCATACTGAAATGTAGTTAGTTTCATTAAAGAAAATGTATTTCGTAGAGATATTGTCAGTTTGTTAAAAATATTTCCTTGATTTGGGTTTTATAACAGTTTAAAAGAGTTTGGCCTGATTGTTCAATCTCTAATTCTTGCAATGAAAACTCTTGACACGAGTTCCCTTGGTGAAAATATAAAAAATGTCATTATGAATGTATTATAATTATTGTTATTATTATTATTATTATTATTATTATTATTATTATTATTATTATTATTATTATTATTATTATTATTATTATTATTAGAATATTGAGACGATACAAAATATATGCAAATATATGAAATTACAACGCATAGAATCTTAATTAAGTATGAACTAAACAATTCTTTAAAAAAAATTTGTTTCTATTCATGACCATCAGTAACCTTTAACAACATTTTGTATAACCGTGAGTAAGTGTAAGAGGAGATTCGATCATAATTATTGAAGATTTGATGTGGATATATAATGAAGTTATATATATGTAACCCCACCTCTCATTAATAAAACATAAAGATTTTTATATCACAGCTTTTTCTATGTATAATCAAGCTGTAGAATCTACAATTACAACTTCATGAAAGATTTTTGTTTGAGTTAGAACATAAAGAAATAAGTCCTCATATTCTAAAGACATTTGTTTTAGTTTTGCAAATGTTAATGTTTATGGTGCATATAGTTCGATATTTCGGATTATTCCAACGTCGCAACATTCCCATTACATTCCATCATTTAAATCTCCACTCTGTGGACAATTTCAGCTAAATTAATTGAATGATTAACATGGCAATGTACAGTTTTTTTATACAGAGATTATGTTTGCTCCTCCCACGAGTGTTATTGACGTAATCTATGTCTTAATCACTTGGCAACTGTATAAGGATCACAATACTAGGTCATAATAGGATTTTACGACAGCCAAACCTTTATCACCAGACTGAAAACCAAATCTTCGGTTGAAAGAAAATTCCTTTTCATAAATCCATTGTTCTTAAGCTACTAAGAACAAACAGTAGTTCAAAATGATTAAAACGTAATGATTCTTGAACTGATTACCTTACAGCAAAGAACAATATATAAAAACCATCGACCTAATCTTGACCTGTGTTAAAGGAATGTGACCCAATCATGTACTTGAAAATTGTTGATATGTTTCAACAGCTCTTTGACTGGACGATAGGTAGAAAACTTAAGGTATTTTATGCCTAATTCATGCAAAACGTGCTGGAAATAATTGCATAAAAATTGATTCTTGATTAGATTCGACAGAGTTGAAGGCTCACATGGTTAAAAACAACTTTAGGAATATTTTGTATGTTATATATATATATATATATATATATATATATATATATATATATATATATATATATATATATATATATATATATATATATATATATATATATATATATGGGTGTGTTAGTTTCAATATAGATTCTACAGGAAGGAAGGAATGTAAATATAAATATTGAACATGTTTATAATCAGTTTTTAATAGAAGTTTATATTACAGTTTCTAATAGAAATTTATATTATGAAAATCATTAACATTTCTTATTTCCTTGAAAGTTAACCGGTGAAGAATGTTAATTTCATCTAGGTGTCAACACCCTTAAATCAAGACAGTAAATAAATTTAAATATTAATTTAATCCTGTCTCCAGCATGTTGTGCCTGGAGACAAATGAAACGTGTTTGTGTCAGCGTTCTATGTATGCTGACTTATATTAAACATTCCCTCACTTAAAAATGTAATTATATGATGTATTCAAGTTATCATCTGATATAGATTAGATATTCACGTTGCATCTGAACATACAGCAATGGTCTGTATGTCATATACTATGTGTTAAAGTGACTTTTAGGTATCCGTAATTAATTAGGATATTGGTAACTCTAAATTGTCGAGAATTATTTATCGTAGTGATGACTCAAGAGTACGATAATTGGTGTAGTGAAGATTATAGAGTACGACGAATTAATTAGTTGTGTCGTGACTATAAAGTACAGACAATTTCAGATATATTGTGTCCTATGTCTAAACAGCTGGGCATCAAATTCCCTGCGTAATTTCTCTAAGTATGGTCAAAGAATCCCATTCTCATCGGAAAGCACGAAAATACATGACACAGATCACTCCGGCAACAAATTCCTTTACACGCTTTTCTTTTTCATAGACTTCTGGCATCTGTTTAAACAAAACTTGCTTCCTAACGCATGTTTGTAAATCAGACATATTGTTTGATTAGGATATGAACTGGTGTGTAAGGCTGTTCCTAGAAACAACATTAACCAGTTAAACTATAATTGATATCAAACCATAATGCTAATTCACACGCCTATTCATTATCACCTTTGTTATTGTTATCTCAATACAAATCATTTTAAAACTATCTGTTTCAAATAGACAATAACAAAAAAAGTAATTGGGAATTTGTCAGGAGAAAGTTTATAGACGTCAATAAATCAAAGGTGGTGGGGAAAGTGACGAGTTGTCGCCAACAGTATTTTTCCAAAAACAATGTAAAAATCAAGAACCTATCAGAGGCAAGATCAAATAATAATGATAATAATAATAATAATAATAATAATAATAATAATAATAATAATAATAATAATAATAATAATAATACTACTACTACTACTACTACTAATAATAATAATAATAATAACAATAATAATAATATAAATAATAATAATAATAATAATAATAATAATAATAATAATAATAATAATAATAATAATAATAATAATAATTATTATTATTATTATTATTATTATTATTAATATTATTTGTATTTGTATTATTTGTAATATTTGTATTATTATAATTATTACTCTAAACATTTAACATAAAACAAGTTATGCTAAAGAGAAAAGTATTTTTGATTAACAAAAGATGCGTAAATAAATTAAAATAAGGCAAATTTGAGATATCAAGTACAGTAATAGAACTGTTGCATTGTTATAGCAACCAGATATATTTGTGTAATTCTGCTCATATCATATTTTTATTCCAACCTTCATTTGCGCCAGTGCAGGTCTGAGATTTTTGAAGATTCTTAAGATCTGTAAGGACAATATTAAAAACTTGCTCAGTATAATAGCTACTAAGAAAAATGGAAGCTACATATATTTATTTGAAATGTAACAGTCAAATTAACAGTCAAATTATTAAAAAAGAAACTAAAAGCTAACTGCGGGATATTTTTATGTGAGTATCTTCCAATGAACTACATTGTTTTTCTACACTACAAGATATTTTGATAAATTAATGCCTTTTCTCTGGTGAGATAATAAATCTTATATGGTCACCAAAAGCCAGCATTGCACTATACCTTTCAATACTTCATTTTCAGCCCCTCTAAAATTTTATATCTTTTTCTTGCATTTTCCATCAAGGTACCAAGTTCACTATATAGTACATTCTCTTTAAATATAAAACTGCGGATATATGTTTAAACTCATTTATAATCACCTTAAAACGATTTGAAAAATAATTGTCCTGACACTTCAAAATGGCATGGGCAAAATACGTTTGACATATGTATGTATGTATATATATATATATATATATATATATATATATATATATATATATATATATATATATATATATATATATATATATATATATATATGTGTGTGTGTGTTTGTGTGTGTGCATGAATATAATCTGAATAGGTATTGTTTCATTCTATATTCAACAAAAGGAACGATATCGTAGCAATTTGTTAAGTTTTGTCGCACATTAAATTTGGGAATGAAATTTAATATGTGAAAATGTTTAGGGTCTAAGGCATTCCTCTGAAACAGAATTAGTATATTTATTGAAGAGAACGTATTAAAGGCAGGTCGGGACGAAAGGTGTGTCGACATAAAATACATGAACTGTTTTGAGTAGGAGGCTGAGCGGGCCTAAGGTCACCAACCCCTCAGAAGCCATCCATATTTCCCCAAATTCATCTGAACCTGAACGCGAAATAATGGGAACAAATCCTAGACTTGTTATCTTTACAATTAAGTGGTTACAATTATACCCAGGAAAAGCTTAACATGTCTGAGCTCCAGAATGCGTAAAAGTGTTAATGTACTAATAGCCTGGAATAGTATTGATGTACTAGCAGTCTTTATCCATCACATTGAAATAGTCCAACATATCTCTAAGTGATTGCACAGAAATCCGGATATAATGATTTAACAAAAAAAAAAATGAATAGCTTAGAAAAATAGATCATATCAGATATTATCAGAATGCGCCTAAAAGATTGATTCCACTTGATAAACGTTTATATAGAAATGAGTCATTCATAGTCCATGCAGCGAAATTGGCCCACTACAGTACTAAGATCACAGAAAGTTCCAGCTGCAAACAGCTATTTGAGATTACTAACAAGCTACTGTCAAGGAACAAATGTACATCACCTACAGATATCTTCTGTCGAGTCAACCTTCTGAACCTGTTTGCAAATTTCTTCCGTGACAAAGTACAAATCATCAGAGATAAACTTGACATCACAATTTATGTTGACTCATAATCACCATGTAGTTGCGATACAGACTTTCAGAGGCAACCATTAGCAGTAATTGAATAAGTCCCTATGGATTTAGTACGTACAATCGTGATGAAGAGTTCACCAAAGTAATGTGAACTGGATCTGATTCCGACCTCACTTCTGCTAGAGTGCTTGGATCCAATATTGCCTTCACTAACTGATGTTATTAATATGTCACTCACATCTGGGGAATTCCCATCATTTTACAAAACTGCCATTGATAAACCTCTGCTGAAGAAACCAAAACTTTACCATAATGATTTAAAGAACTACCGCCAAGTTTCTAATCTCCCATTCATGCCAAAGTCTTAGAAAAAGTTTTTCTGTCAAAACTTGTATCTCATCTAAATTCAAACAGTCTTTTAGCAATGTACAGTCTGTATATCGCCATCGCCACAGTACTGAAGCAGCTCTTCTGAAAGTAGTCAACAACCTTCTTTCTGCTTTGGATAGTGGAAAGACTACAGTCCTCACTCTCCTTGACTTATCTGCAGCATTGGAACTATAGATCATGATATATTGCTTCACCGTCTCCAGCATGTATTTGGCATTCGCGATACGGCCTCACTATGGTTCAAGTCCTACTTGGTCAACAGGACACAAATTGTGTCTACAAATGGAACACACTCCTGCCCAGTTGATCTATTATGTGGTGTTCCACAGGGGTATGTTCTTGGACCTGTTCTCTTCATTCCGTACACTCAGCCACTCTCAAGTATCATAGATCATCATCCAGTGTCTCACCAATTGTATGCTGATGACACTCAAATATTCAAATCTTGCCATACAGTTGAAGATGAAGCTACCATCCAAGACATAGAGAGGTGCCTCTCTGATGTGAAATCATGGATGACATGTAACAAGCTGCAGGTGAATGATGATACAGCTGAAGCCATTCTGATTGCAAAACAAAGACTTTCTCATTCACATCCTTTACCTCAGACAATAAATATTAGCAACACCAATATTAAATTCAATCAGTCAGTACGAAATCTCAGTGTTACTCTTGACAGTACTCTCTCATTGCATCAACATGTCATGAACATAAGCCGGGCTGCATCTCTTGAGCTGAGACGCATCAGCTCCATTCGAAAGTATCTGTCAGTTGATGCCACAAAATCACTTGTGTGTTCCTTAGTACTTTCAAGACTGGACTATTGTAATTCAATTCTGTCTGGTTCATCTCAATATCTACTACAGAAACTTCAAACAATTTCAAAACACTTCTGCTAGGATCAACCTTAGAGTACCACTATCAGAGCATGCCTCTCCGCTGCTCTGTACCCTACACTGGATATCCATACGATCTAGAATTAAAAACAAAATGTGTTCTCTGTGCTACGTTTCACTGACGGACTCCAGTCCAACATACCTATCTGACCTCACCCATGTATATACACCTGCAAGATGCTTACGCTCCTCTTCTGACACTCGCATTTTCAATATTCCCACTATGAAGTTGAAATAATTTGGACAACGTTCTTTTGCATACCAGGGCTCAGCAACGTGGAACGTGCACTTAGACACAAAGACATAGTGATCTCATTCAACAGTTCCCCTAATACCCAACTATTTCAACTGCAAGAACAGTTATAAAGACCTAACGCATCCATACCTTAAAAATTCACAGTATGTTTTATGTTTCTAATTTTGTGGTGTTTGTTTTTAATTTATGTAATCACTTCATTATATATGATTTGTTTTCCATCTTCTTTTGTAAGCGTTGTCAAATATTGTAAAGCGCTTGGAGCTTCTAAAGATTAGGCGCTATATAAAGTCCTGTTTTATTATTGTTATTATTATTATTATTATTATTATTATTATTATTATTATTATTATTATTATTATTATTATTATTATTATTATTATTATTATTATTATTATTATTATTATTATAAACAACCTTAACACAAAAATGTAAGAAATAATAAGTGGGCCAAGTTAAAGATCATATTTTCATTTATAGAATATTCTGATTAATAAGCAAATACTGGATTTAATTTAAAAAAAACCCGGCAAATATTAGATACATCAGCAATTCCTGATGGGGGAAACCAATGTTCTGAACACATATCTAAGCAGACAGATTTACCTACAACTAAAAATTATCTTAAAATATAATTTACAGTCGTAGATAAAATATTGCTCCGTATTTTTTTAAAGAATTAGTCATGCAGACCCATCCTCATACCCTCAATTAAGGACACCAATCACACAATACAAATTAAATATACAAAAACAATACACGCATACATGCATGCATACGCCACTAATGTATATCAGTATCGTATGTTAAGTCTGATATTTGTAGAAAATATGTACTTCAAAATATTGAATTTAAGTAAATATGTTATCTGGAAACAAAAAAATGTGTTCTGATAAAATTATTAAAAAGAGACATTGACAAGAATGTATGGCAAAGTCAAACCTGAAATTATATTAGTTTGATTCAACATATAATTTGTTGGCATAATCAACAAGAAAGGAACCACAACAGACACATCATCACTTTCAAGTTTTCCATATAGTTTGGACTTCTGAATTTTATTTAGGACCTTAAATTACCAATAATTTTTTCTGCTCTTCTCGAATTAGTTTCGGATTTAATTCACAATACCGTAAGTCCTATGTTTTCTATTTTTCTTTGTGTTCTAGAGAAATAGTATTATTTGTCAACTATTATAAGGTCTTTCACTCTATTCTTTTATTTATTTTAAGAGTATAGACTCGCGAAAGCAATAACATTTACATTTTACCAGGAAATGCGTTGCACTTCATAAGAATTCCATTAAATAGAACATCAAGTTTTGCATCATACTCAATGGTAACCCGAGCACTGCTAATAATCGGGCGATGGACATTTTTCAAATCGGATGAAGCAATACCCCTACAAACCTCCAGGATACAGAGCAGCTGTTAAAATTAAAGGTGTATGCACAATATCAACAAATATCTTAACCCAACCGTGCCGTATCGTTTCTAGTATGTATGATGGTACTGAAACCCATATTTTCTGGAAGAAGACTATTGTCACGTGTAAAACTCGAAAATCGAAGACGTCACGTCAATAAGTATTGACTATGGATTTTTTTCATCTGCTTTAAACGGGATAACTAATTTAATCTTATTGTGTTCACGTTCTCAATTGAAGGATGCCATCTTTGATTATGCGTAGATGGTTACGAAGTTTTCAATTGACATTTTACAATTCTCTTAACTCGATAAATATGAGCGAATCAGTCCTTACACAATTTCATGATTCAGGGTGTTTTGTTAAATCAGAAATAAATAAAACATAGTATTTTGCATCTATCAAACAAAATATAAACTTCAGTCATTTTTAAGTCATAAAGTTCTGTTCAGTAACAATAACTTTTTGAAAGCACTGGCAATTTCTTACCTGAGAACTCTTTTAAAGTGTTACAGGAATCTTCAACTATAAATCTCTTTTTTTCTGAAATACTGCATTCTGCTGGAAGATAAATAATTCAATAGGAAGATGTCTATATAACTACAGGTGGTATATCTATGTGTTAAAGATCTTTTTCAGAAACAAAATATTTTATCCATTCAAATTCATTATAATTTCTTTTAAATATAAATGAATAATAGTTTTATAATGAATTATTTAATTTCATTAGTTTTTGAAACAAACTAATATAATCGACAATCTTTATTTCTGTTTTTTAATCTTTAGTATATACTAAGAGTTATGCTTTAGTGGATCGTTGACGAACAGCGATACAGTGAGTGCAATAACCATCTTACTAATATTACAGGTTAATCAAGCACCTCTCGTTGTGTGTGATGTGTTCTGGAATTTGATCCAGTGTTCGGGAAGCTGAACTTTTATACGCGTGGTCCTAATATTTGCTAGATATCGATGATGGTTCAACCTTTTTTCATCTGCTACAAAATCCGTTTTGGGAAACTTCATTTTCGCATGTGGTTTCAGGAAGTTGAAGTCCTTAACCACTTTAAAAACAAATCGCTGCTTTGAGAACGTGCAGCAACGTCAAAATAGATGACGGTTGCTGTCGACTTTTGACAATTCTCGCGAGAAATGAATCACTACAGACCACGACAATAACGTTTCCGGCTACAAGCCGAATCTAAGCATTATCAACACCACAGAATCACCTTTCCGACAGCGATCAAAGACGTTCCCAAAATTGAAGTGCTCAGCGATGGACTCTCTATAAACGTGTTTGGTATCTATCTACAGAAATCGGGAGACAACAACTGCAACAAAACAAAGCAGACCAGCGATGCTACATTTGCGAAGAATATTTTAAGCTACATGAAAACATCAGAGATCATTGCTTATCACAGGTCAGTATCGAGTAGTTGTTCATACCAATCACAGCTTCAAAGATCCAGATTTCGTACCCATAATATACGAATGGATGGAATTTTATCGTCGCATCACTCAGTCATCCATTCGTCATACAATTTCTTGCCGAGGTTAGATCAAAAAGCAAATGCATCTCCAACCATTTGGAAAACTCTTTCTTGATTTTCTGGTTCATACCGGCGTCATTAAAAATAGGTCAAAGTTTACCCATTTAAAAAGTGAAGTTTTTAACAAATCAGATTTGCTTAAACTAAAAGAAGTTGATCCCTACTAATTCATCAATGCGTGATCAAGATTCAATGAAAACTCGCTGCCATCCCAAGACGCATTTTATTGCAATCTGCAACTGTCAGGTATTACCTAAAACGAATATCAGTACGCAGACAAGATATGGAATAACTTAGACAGCAAAACCATCGGTGATTATCATGATGTTTATCTTAAAAAAGATGTACTCCTGCTTGCGGACGTGCTTAACAATTTCAGAAAGACACATCCATAAACCATTATCAAGTCTGGTCACCAACTCAATGCTTCTCCGGAACAACTACAGCAGGAAAACACGTTCGCACACGGACACGCCAGAGTGGAAAACCTGGTATATATTATCATGAACAACACACACTTCAAAATACATCACTGACTGTTATAATAAGATCATCAACATGGACTCGTTCTTGACAAAGTTCATTGTGCTCTCACGTTTCGTCAGTCACCGTAGATGAAAACCTATATCGACCTCAACACGACACAGCTATTGATGCAAAATTGGATGGTAAGAAAGTTATTATTTGTGTGGAGTGGATGAAAATCTTAACGTGGACGGTAAGACAAATAGGATCATTTAAATGGACAAATGCATCTCAAACTGGAGAGTACAACGATGTCGAAGGTAAAACAATCAGCTTTATTACAGTGGGTGCATGTATCAAAGGGCTGAGGCTAAAAGAAAATTAGCGTCATTTGAATGACTGCATGGGTGAAATTCGGAAGGTTAGGACTAACTGAGTCATTTGATTTCATACATTATTGTAAAAGGTTGGGTAGGTCAAGCAGCGTCGTTCAAACGGAAGTTTTGTTGTATTTCCCTCCATCTTGATAACATTACATCCACTCAAATAATGTTTATCTTATTAGCCTCTACTTTGATACCCATGCATTCATTCAAATGACGCTATTTGTCTTTCTTACCATTTTGACATTCATGCATCCATCCAAATGACTCTGTTTTTCTTATCTCCACTTTGACAAACATGCATACATTCAAATTACGCTAATTGCCTTAAGCTTTATTTTGTGTTTGTGTGTATGTGTGTGTGTTGGACTTTTATAAAAGCTTTAACAAGTTTTCAGTCATATCGCTACGATGTCCGCAGGGAGATAGTTTATAGTGAGGTTGAGGTAGCATCATGTACTACTCAGCCAGATTATCCTGACACCTGGAATACCAGTCCTAATACTAACATATAAATCCATAGAACCATGTGAGGCCACTGTGTTCACCATTTTTTGGTTTTCGGTACGACTAGGCAGCGGTTACAACCTCGAGCATCACACTCTAACCACTAAGCCACCGGAGCGGTTCGCCGCCATTGTGACATCCATTCGTTCAAATATTTATATTTCTCTTAACCATCATTTTCACACACACACACACACATGCATCGATTTAAATCCCGCTAGCATCAGTTGAGTAGATGAATGGGCGAAGGGTAGGACAAATAGCGTCGTTTGTATGGATGCTTAGGTGAAAGAGTTAAGTGTAAAGCAATTAGTACCATTTCAATGGACACAAGGGTATCAAATAGGAGGGTAAGACAAATGGCGTTATCTGAATGAGTGTACGGGTGTCAAAGAGGAGGGTAATGCAAATATCATTTGAACGGATGAAAAATGTCGAGGAGGAGGATACGACAAAAGCCATCATTTGAATGAATGCACATGTGTCAAACTGGAAGGTGGGAAACATAGCGTCATTACAATGAATAACTTGATGTAAAATTGGAGAGTAAGACAGGTAGCATCATTTGAATTGGTGGTTTTGTGTCAAAGTGAGGGTTAGATAAAAAGCTTCATCTGAAGGGACATATATGCGCCGAAGTGGAGGGTAAGACAATGAGAGTCGTATGAATATATGAATGGGTATCAAAGTGGAGAATATTTCCAATCGCACCTTGTAAAGGGATGAAAGGGTGTGAAAGTGTGTAGTAAGGCAAATAAATAGCATAATTTAAATGGATGTAAATGTCTCAAAATGGAGAGTAAAACAAATAGATTCCTGTATGTCAAAGTCGGGGAAGTTAGTTTTCGTCATTTAAAAATATCCACTGACGTCACATTAGAGAGTACAACAATAAGCGTTATTTGAATATATGCATGTTGTCAAAGTAGAGTATAAGACCAATATTTGAGTAGATGAATGGGCGTCAAAGTCAAAGACAGGACCAATAGTGTTATTTAAATGGATGCAAAGTGGAGAGTAGGACTAAATAGTGTCAAATTGAACGCATGCATTTGTGCCAAATAAGAGAATACGACAGCAAACGTCATTTGAAATGACGGAATGTTGTCAGAAAGACGGTTAGACAAATATCATCACTTTAAATAATGTGTGAATGTCAAAGTAGATGGTAAGACAAACAGGATCATTGCATGGGTGACAAACCGGAGGGTAAAACAAATATCGTCGTTGGAACAGATGCATTGGTGTCACAGTGGTCCGTAAGACATATAGTCATTTGAAAGTATGAATGGATGTCAAATGAATGCATTGGTGTCCGATTTTAAGACATCAAAATAAAAACGTTGGAATTATCAGATCGTTAAGCAAACAGTAGGCAATGTTATCTGAATATTCATTTTCAATATGGAATGATATATTGACAGATTTCATTTTGTATTCACAACATAATTTACGTTGCACTTAATGAGAATGTATGCTTAAAATTAAAGGAACAATTGCAATGTAAATAATATATAATTTCATCTGTAGAATAATTTTAGCTTGTAGTAATTCTTACCTAATCCATTCTGTCCGATTTCGATTGCCAGTAATATTAACATTACAATATTACCTGAAATAAATGACTATAGTTTTAGTGCTTTTTAAAATCGGATGTAAATTTGGTCTGTTTTCTTTAGAAACGCATTGTCGCAAATAATTGCTTAATTTTAAATGATATTATTATCACGGTAGGATGTGCGTCCTTAATCTTGTGTTCAAATTAAATTAGTTTACACCTGAAAATAAATTGATGTCTTTATTACCAACCTTTCTTCTAACACTGTCAGTGAGCTATGCATTGGCACATTTAGAGATAAACCAAATGTAGACCATTCGTTTCCGATATTAGTCATGTCAGTGCACAATGTATTAATTCATATAGAACCTTCTCTAAAACATTTGTTATTTTGACAAAATAAGTTGTAGCCATTTCTAAAAGAAATATACAATTTATATCATTAATATGAGAAATAAATAAAACCATTTTACCCATCTTTGTAATGCAAGTATGTCTTTGACGTGTATCCCGGATCAAAGGACGGTGCTTATCGCTCACTGCCGTGCTCTTATCTCTCCCTAGTGTGCAAAGTTAGGGCACCATAGAATGTGCCAATTTGTGTCTAGCAAATTTTATCAATCTGTCTTATCATTTATTTTAGATGGGTGGGTATCTAACTTTCACAAGTAATTATTTGATACAATCGGAATTTAAACGTTTCATTTTGAAAGAGAGAACATATCTCGATAACCGCTGCAAATACTTTTTTAGGCCTGTCCTTACTCGGTTTCTGACGAGTATTCACAAATTATTCATGACAAAACTTGATTTATATATCTAAACTATCCACCTACATATTGTTTATTATTATTATTATTATTATTATTATTATTATTATTATTATTATTATTATTATTATTATTATTATTATTATTATTATTATTATTATTATTATTATTATTTAACCGCTCCAGTGGTGTAGTGATTAGAGCGTTCGCTTTGGATGCGGGAAGTCGTCGGTTCGATCCTCGGTCGAGTCATACCAAAAACTTACAAAAATGGTATTAACAGCTGCCTCGCTTGACGCTCAGCATTAAGAGGTTAGAATTAGGACTGGTCGGCCTGGTGTCAGAATAATGTGACTGGGTCGGACATCATTTCACATGTCTGCGGCACGATGCCTCAGTGCTAGACATAACTATAAACTGCCACACTGCAGATATCGTAGCGATATGAATGAAAAATTGTTAAAGCTACGTTAAATATCAGTAATATCAAATTATTATTATTATTATTATTATTA